>ML778376.1:1015274-1029332 GCA_009831015.1 Picea engelmannii | reverse complement strand
ATAAATAATGTAAAATTGTTAGGAAAGCCATTAGGGATGCTTCTAATGATTCCTTAAAACTCGATAAAATCAATACGTACAAAGTCCTAATTAAAAGGAAAGAAATGCACTATATCAATAAATAGTAAAGAACAATTTTCACAACTATATAAGCTGGATCCTAAGAAGTTCTAGAGACAAATTCTAAACCACAATACTAAAGAAAACAATAGGATTCCATTAAGGGACTGAAATTCCTACTTTAAAAGTATTTACGAGTTCCCTAATTCCATGGACACCATTCTTATTATCCCTACAAAGGAAGAATTTTTTTCTTTAGATAACATAGATTTCAAGGTTAAGTGGCTTGCAAATGGAAAAGCTAAGGACATTGAAGGCTACCAAGCTGAAATTTTTAAAATCGAAGGGCCAATCCTTATCCCTCACATACACAAGATCTTCAATTTAGCAGTCAAGCAGGGCTTCCCTAAACCTTGGATGCAAAGCCTCATTGTTCCTATTTTTAAAAATGGGGATAGAAACATTCCCTCTAATTATAAGACCATTATGATAAGCCCGATTTTAGCCAAGCTTTATGGAATTATTTTGGAAAAGAAGATTAGCCTTTGGCTAGAAAGTCACAGTAAAAGAGCTAAATGCCAGGCCAAGTTTAGGAGATATCATTCAACTATGGACCATTTTTTTACCTTTAGGATAATTGCAAAGGAGTTACGCAATACTAAAACCAATCTTTTTTTTTTTGTTGTTGACTTTAGAAAATCTTTTGACATGGTTCCTAGGAAAAACCTTTGGAATAGGTTGGAGGAGATAAAAGTTCCTCTCGAGTTGAGGACTACTACAATAAGGATGTATGAGAACGTTATTGCTAAGTTTAAAAACACTGAGGGTTGGTCAAAAGAGATTAACTATAATATTGAATTTAAACAAGGTTGCCCCTTGTCCCCTACCCTTTTTGGCATATATATTGACAAGTTAGAAGATTGCTTGGAAAAACCAGGTTGTGTTGGCCATACTCTCACTGGTATAGTCATCAATATTCTTCTTTATGCCAATGATATCGTTCTTATGGCAAGGAGTCCCCATGATCTTGAAAACCAACTAAGAATCCTCAAGGATTTTTGCTCCAATATGGGTATGACTGCTAATACTGATAAGACTAAGGTCATGATTATTAAATCCAATAAGATCCCTTATGATACCTTCGTATATTAAAACAAGAACTTGGAGGAAGTGACTTCATACAAATATCTTGGAATTGATATTCACCACAAGCTCAATTGGAATTATAGCATTGAGAAAAGGATTATTGGGGGATGGAAAGCTTATTATGGGCTTGGAAATAATTGTAACTCAGCTAATATTTGGAGTTGGGATAAGAATAAAATCATCTTTGAGACTGTTTTTACACCTATTATTTTTTATGGATGTGAAGTATTGGGTTGTAGCATCTCTCGTGAATCCTGGAGAAAGATAGAGAAAATACAAAACAATTTTATAACCTATAATCTCAAAATTAAAGGAAATATGCCCTATCCCATCCTCCTCTTAGAAACGAGCCTCTCCCCCATTGAGAGCATGGCTATGAATAGATACCTAATGTATAAGAACAATTTAAACAACATGGAAGACAAGAGGCTTCCTAAAATTGCTTCAAAATCGAGTCATAACCACCATCGAATCAAGTGAGGATGGCATAAAGATGCCCGATCTTGGATAAACTATCGGGGAATCATGGAAGAAACCATTTTACAGAATAAATATACTACTGAAAAAAACATCAAATCAAAATTTAAGGAGAAAATGTGGTGTGATAAAGAGTTTGAGGGAAAAAAAAATTAAGGTATTATAAGGATGTAATCAACTGTAACCTAAAAGATCAAAATTATCTATCTATTTTTCGAAGTGTATTGAAAAAAAAAAACATTGCTAAGATAAGAACAAATTCTCACAAGGTCCATAGTGAAACTGGGCATTGGTGAATTCCTAAAACGCCATGGGATGAAAGAGTGTGTCACCTTTGTGACACTAAGAAGGTTGAAGATGTAAAACACTTTATCTTAGATTGTCCAGTCTATACCCATATTAGATCTCATTTTCAAAATATTTGTCACACTACCAACCTTCCTAACCTCTTAACTCAACAAAAGTATGGTGATCTTGGAAAGCTTCTCTTAATTCTTTTCGAGCACATAAACAAAATTCTAAAGAATCGTAAGTAATCACTTACCCTCTTAAGGTCTAATAGACCAATTCGGTCTTAGTGGACGTTAATCATCATCATCATCATATATTATTTTTTTTAACTTTTTAATGTCTTTTTGCCATAAATTTATTTTTTTACCTTTTAAAAAAAAAAAATCCTTTTTTTTTTTTAATTTTTCACACACACACACACACAACATATATTTATATTTTTTCTCTTTAGCTTTTAAAGTTTTTCTTTAATATGAATTTGTTTTCTTCCTTTTTTTATATAATTTTTTTTTTTTCTTAAAAAATAATCAGTTAGAGTTTTTGTTTTTAAAATGGGTGTTAGAGTTTTATTTTCGGTTCAATTTATTTATTTTTTTAATGTAAATTTAAAAAATAAAAAATAAAAATCTAAGCAATGATTTAGGAGCTGATTTTGAGTTGTTTATCGATGATGGTGTCAGTTATCAAGGGCACGGTTTCAATTAAGTTATAATTTCAGCTCAGAAAAAAAAAAAAAAAACGAATGCTACTGGTAGCATCGCTTTTTGATTCGAGAGAAAATTTTAAAGTCTTTTTCCACAATGACATTACATTGAAATCAATTGTCAATGCGATGAGTCTGATTTTAACCACTGTAAAAAACAAGTGCGCTACCAGTAGCACCACTTTTTGATTTAGTCGTAAAAATAACCACTTTGAGAAAACAAAAATATCTGGAGAGTTCTCATTAAGTTGGTAATTGTGTTACATCATCTAAGATAATTTTGGAACAACTTATCTTCAGATCAGTCAACACCACATGGAAAGTTAAGGAAGGCCGCAAGAGCTTGGACAAGTATAGAACATGGTTGTAACATCCCACTCTACTGAGCACATGTTATCGACTTATGCTTGAGGATACTTGCATGCAAGTGATCCGGTTATTGTACATGGTGATTTTTTTTTCGATTATGGATCATTCATGATGATAATGATATGGTGTGACTTATTGTTTTTGATATATATGTATTGACAGATACTATTGACAAGTTTTCCTAAGTGTGTAGGACACTTGACAGATTGTGGATGCCGATGGCATCAATGGACTTCCTTGGACTCCGGACTGAGTTAGAGAGTGGATTATTTTGTTTGAGTATTTCATTTTACGCATATATGACATGCGATTGATTATAGTATGATTATGTATATTGATCATTGACAGTGTTTTGTCATTGGATGTAGGCTGATGATGCTTGCTAATCTAACTCACATAAGGAGAAAATGGGCCATGCACACAAAACCAGACATTGGAAGAGAGGTGTGGTAGAGTCCTCGTCACAGCCTACTAGCACTCCCGCCGTGGCTCGAATTTTAGGTTAATGATTACCTAGTTTGATAGGTCCACAATGTCATGAGGGCAGAATGAGACAATCACTCATAAATATTTGTAAGGGGTGCACAATAAGGAAAAATCATTATTCCTTATAAGCCCTTAGTCTCTCACAAGTTCAATCGAGTGGAGTGTTGACTCCAAGGGTTGGATAAAATACCAAAACCAGTCAAAGGCGAGTTGCACCCTTGGAGCACAAAGGTGCATATTGAAGGGAACCTCGTGTAAATAAAACTTGAGTCAATGAGTCTAGGTGGCCTAGAAAACCTTGAAAGAATAATTATAAACCTTGAAAATCTTTAGACCTTGTCGGATTTAAATAATTAATTAAATAATGAATTTATTAATTATAAATCCTTATAAAAGTCAAAGACTAAATTAAAGACTAAGCCTAAGTCTAAATTAGTTAGGGGACTAAATTATTTTATTAATTAAATTAAAAAAAGGAATGAGACAAATCAATTTAAAAATTTAAAGTAGTGAGAAAATCTAAAGATATGATAAAATGTACATGTGTGCATGAAATTAATAATTTGGATTTTTAAATTAGAATAAATAATAACATGAGAGAATAGGAGAACACTTGGAAAAGAATTTTGAGTCAACTTACCACTAGTCTAACTAGAAGAAGAAGACTCCTAATCAAACTCTAACTAAGTTCTAGTTAGGAGACACTCAATTAATGAGAATCTAGGGAATAAAGGGACAACTAAGAGAGAAAATAGGAACACATGGGAGGATGTGAGGGAATTTGAATTTTTAATTAAAATAAAAACTTGTAATTACTTGTGCAACTTGGGGAGAGTGACAAGTGTGAGGGTGAATAATCCTAATTTAATTAATTAAAAAGTTAATTAATTGTGTATGTGGACATGTGTCAAGAAGGAAATTTCCATAAAACAAATGGTCTAGATGGGAAATGGATCACACTGGTTACGGGTAAAGTTATGCTACCAAAATCATTTGACCGTGTTTTACTTGTGAGAGTTGGGATACCAAGTTTGAGATAGAGTGGTGGCTCTACCTTGTGAGGCAAGCTTAGAGCTAGATTATTTATGGTTGTGTGTGCGTGGCCCCTTTGTGGCTCGGGGGGCTAAGGGAAGAAGAGTACCCCTAACATTGGCTGGGAGGTACCGGTGAAGTCTCCATGATTAGCATGCAAAAGGAATGAAGGAGCACCATTTGCTGAAGAACATCGTGGACTTCATCATCGTCGGTTACAATATTTTTATTTTGGATTTGTAATCTTAATAAGATTAAATTGTACATAGTTAGTTTAAGAATTTTCCGTCACTGATTTGTATTTCTGATATCAAATTGGTAAATTCCCTTGATTGTTTTGTGTGATATAGAAGGTGAATTCTAGCATTGTTTCCCTTCCAAATTTGAACTAATTGTAATGGAATTTCTTTGTTCGTTGTTTATCCATTTGCCAATCTATTGGGTTCTACTTGAATGTTGCTAGTCGATATATGTATAAACAGAAAACGAAACTCTTGCTCGCTGCCAATGATTTCGTATCAGACTTCTAATTTATGTTTTCAATTGTTACAATTGTGTTTGATGTATTGGATGGTGTTTGTTGTATGGCGGAAAAAGATGTCGGTTATATAAGTTTGGGTTGCAAAAATCCTGAAGAACTGAATAACCCCTTTCAACCACTGAATCAAATTCTAATTTTTGAGAATAAACTATGTTTGCATTACTCTGTTCAGTTCCAAATATTTGATTTAAAAGAAAAACGATAGGAGGTTTTACTTATTTAATAGCTGTGAGTTAATATTGGGCATTTTTTTTGTGTATTGAGCTTTAAATGCAGAATGATTTTATCGTTGCATTGAACATGATTAGAATGTGATTTATCTTGGTCACTACCTTGAGTTTGCATTTCAGAAATTTAATGCATACTCTTGTTAACCTACTACCCAAATAAATTTGTATTTCTCTGAGTATTTAACTAAATTTCCTAGAAGGGAAATTCGTGAAGACTCTCAAATTTTACTCCAAATTTTACTCGATTTCGTTTGATTCCATATGGATTTTGTCAAGTCAAATTACCGATCCGTATTTCAATTCTTTGGGGTTTGTGGAAACAATTTGCAGACCCGAAACTTACTTTTCAGTGTAGTCATGCCATGTCTGTGCATCAGATCCGATTGAGTTTCGTAAGGTCTCCTACCAATATTGGAGCTCAGATACGATTGGTTATTTCTTGGAGTCAGTGTTTGACTATTTCCTTTTTAAATCATGATTTTATGATACAGAAATCCCTTGGATTGATTGATCATGGCGTAAAATCTTTTATTCTCATGTTCTGTTCTTGACCTCATTGGAAATGTGAGATTATATAATCTTTTCTGTCTCAGATATCCGATGTACTTGGTATTTAGTTTTACACCCTCCTTGTAAGCTATTGATAACATGTGTGTTGAAGATCCAGATCCTGTAATGCGTTGAGAATTTAGAATGCTCCCTTCCTCGGTGGCTAGGCTTAGCGCTGGTCTGAGTGTCGTTTGGTGTCACTTCTTTAGAGAGATTGAGGATCTATAAAGGAAGGGAAAATGACCATTGTTTGATAGAGTTTTTTGGAGTGAGAAACTAGTAGCCTTTCTTTTCCATCTTCTCCTCTTCTCTTTTTTTCTTGTAATTTGCATAGAGCCATATTATTGTGATTGGTCTTGTACTTTGTCTCTACGGTGCAACCAATCTCTTGACTAATACAAAGATTAAGTTTGACTATTATATTTTCTTAGCTCTTTGAACTTGTTGGTGCAATACTATCTTTTTGTGCAATGGTGTATGTGGTATTTATTGCCGCTAATTTGGTTTTATTTATCATTTAGAGTGCATATTCCTCTCTATTTTATTTTCATATTTAGCTATCGCAAACTGAAATTCTCTCATATCTCTTAATTATAAAAAAATTTAAGTCTTTTCTTTTGTAATTGCATGTCAAGGGCCATTATTTATGTGTTGATTTATCATACTAACACAAAGATTTTTAAGTAATTTTCAGTGCATGAAACACTATAGATGCCCTCTTATGATTGGAAAATCACCAGTCCAAATGAAGAAGCAGTTAGCTAGTGACCTAGGATTGATTGCTCATCAATTATTACTCAATTTTATTTTCTACAGATCCTGGAGTCATTGTTGTCTTGTGGTGTATTTTTGGGTGATAACAAATAGGCGTCGTTGTTGGGGACATAGTCAATCCCCGAATATTTCAATGACATTGGTAAGTTTTTATTTATTATTTTATGTAATTGTCACGTGGAAAATTCATTGGTGTCGGATTGGATCTTACTGGCTAACAAGCGGAAATCCCCGAGATTTGATCGTACACAAGGCATAGTTCCGGGTATGAATGAACCCGAACACCTTTTCTGAAAAAAGAATATAATTCCACTAGGAACTCCGCTTAAGTTCGGAAGCATATAGAGTTTTTTGGTAAGTTATTCCCCTCTACTTCTACTCTTTCGATCAGTTCTTCAATAAGTGTAATTTTGACACCTTCTTCTTTGGGTTCATCAGACTTGTTTTCATCTCAAGCTAATATTATGGCAACAACTATGCTTGTTTTCATCTTAGATTAATATTATGGCTAGAGATTCAAATCTAGTAAGGTTTACTTTAACTATTTATGACCCATTAATTTTTATTGCAATTCCTCGTTAGCCTCATGAATTGCGTCTAGGTGAATATCACTTGACTAATTTTTTGAATTTTGTGGATGATTTGGAGGTGGAATATGAATATGCGGTGATGAAGATATTCGTGTAGACCCTTGAGGGGCATGCAAAAATGTGGTACAAATCCATTCTTGATGCTTCCATTCATGGATGGGATTCATTTCAGTGCAAGTTCATGGAAAAATGGGGCCACAAACAAGACAATTATTTATTATTAACCAAACTTACTTTAATGCTTAAAGAAGAGAATCAATCTACATTTGAATACAATAATCGTTTCTCTAAGATTTATTTTAATATTCCTCAAAATGTGTGTCCTAGTGATGAGTTTACATTACATTTTTATTTCAAGGCATACAAAGAATCGTTCGGTCTATTGCTTAGGGAGAAATAGCTTCACAATATGGAGGAGGCCCAAGTTGTTGCTATCAAGTTAGAAATAAATATCCTTGTAGCCAGGAAAGGACAAACCAACCATTCCAAGTTGTTTGATCCCCAAGGTAGATCACGTCAAGAAGTGAACAAGGAAGATTTCTATGAGAGCACTAAGGTATTGACATATTTTTATTTATTTATTACAAATGTTAACCAATAAGATGACCCTATTAGAGAGAAATATGCAAAATCAATGGGCTTCCCTGAGCAATCAGAGTGCATTTCATCCAACATAGTTACTTCCTAGTTGAACTTTCTAGCAAGAGAGGATGGTGGAAACTTCATGTGCTCATGTTCCCATGACTAGTAAAAATTTCATTGATCATATTTGTTCCAACCAATATTGCGGGGATTGCAAGTTACCACATAGTGAAGAGGGTTGTGCAGTGTTTGACTGAGCAACCTATAAGTTTCCTTTGATTCATTTTCTTGACCATCCTATGGTATCTTTTGCTGAGGATTACAACAATTCTCAAATATATCAATCCAACTACAATGAATCAAGTAATTGGTCAAAGGTTTTACCATTAAGGTCGAGGTAGTTAGAATCCTACACAAGCACTATGGTAACCACTAGTATGGTTGTGCCAAGGAGGCAAGTATCTACTTTCGAGAACATAAACCCATAGGTTTAAGAAAAAACTATGGTGGCTGAGATATTTAAGACTTATACAAGAAACAAGGGCCCTGATGACCAACCAGGGAAGATGACACCATTTAATGATATTCAACCATTGGTCATTATAACAGAGCAAGAAATCCTTGTTGTTGAAAAATAACATATTGATCAACAACTTGCACCTTATAAAGTTCTTGGTGATAAACAAAATGACAATGATTCATGCATGAACCGGTAGTTGCACCACTTGGGTCATATGTAGAGTTTCATGAAGACGAAGCCGAAGAGATGAGTTTGCAAGTGTGTTCATTGGTTTCTTCCATTAATGATGATAAAATATGGTAGGAAGTAGAACAAATAAACAATGCATATTTCAATCAGTAGGAGTATTTATCTTTTCATATCCCAACAATTGTTTAGGAATAATTTTATTATATACCATTGCATCAAGGAGATCAACCTTGGTTCAACTAGAAGATGATTTTCTTAACAATATGCCCATGATATTGCTTTCAGATTTAGTCCGTCAACAAGATCCTTTTCCTAATCATTGCTTGGATACCAGGGTTAATCATGATCTAGTTGAGACGAGAATGATGGAGGTATTTTAGCAGTTAGATTTTAAGTTTTTGGCTCTCATAATTTCATGTTCATTATTTATGAAGTACCATATTACAAGTTCCAACCAACAACCTTGATTGATTTCTTTAGTAGAAATAACAACAAGGCATCTTTTCGGCTTATGGTATTTCACGATTGGTTGCACTTGAAGGTTGACTATGTTGATATTTCTCATCTAATCGACCACTTAGCTGCATGGTTACATTGGTCATCTAAGCATGTTGATCATTGAATCTTTGAAAAACTTATAGAATATAAGTTTTTGGGGTTTCGATAACTTTAAAAAGAGAGAGAGAGAGAGAGAGAGAGAGAGAGAGAGAGAGAGAGAGAAGTGAAATTTTGTTTTCTTGGGGCTAATAGTCATCATTTAAATATATTGTTAAGTGGAATATTTTTCCTTATTTCCACACTGCCCTTTTCATATTTTAGTAATGTTGTTTTTTATGATTTAGGATAGCAAGTATAGTCAACACCTCATCCAAACTTAGGGATTTTGCTCACCTCATCGAATTTGACTCATCATCTGAGAGGTGATCTAGAATATTGAGTAGCTTGATGGTTGTTACCCTCATTGGTGGTCATCTCACATTCAAAAAAATTGATTATCATTGGGTCTTGATTGGATGAGATTAGTCATAGTTCGACTTCAAAGCATCGTTGACATTGACAACTAGTGTTCATACCTTAGTTCCCATTAGCTCATTTGTGGGTTACTTTGTTCCTAGCATATGTTTTCATTATTAACATTTGACTGGGTGGATTTATCCCATTTGTTGACTTCAAATCATTTTCCAATGGGAGGAGCATACATGATAGGTAGATTGTAGGTAGCAGTTGTAGATGGGCACATTATGGGTAAGTCCTCATTTCAACAGATCAACTGAGGCACCATGCATATTAATTCCACTTCCCAATGGATAAGCACATTTTTTTGTATGTTGGATTTTCTAGAGATCATTTATTCATATATATAGAGTGCATAGATTTTGAGATTCTTGACATCCTAGAGGGGGATCTCATCCCCTTGAGTCACCATTGTTAGCCCCCAAATTTTCCTATGAAAATGGAGGGATAATATCTAGATATATTTCAACAATATGGTAGTCAAAGACAATTTTTAATAGAGATTAGAGGCAAGCTTTCACAAGTATTTCAAAGGCTTATTCATTAGTTTAGGGGAAAATTTCTGATTTTAGCAATATTCCTACTTTTTGGGAACTAGAGTTCAGAGGTTCACATGTCTGAGATAATTACATATTTGGGGTCCTTTGTGAGCTTATGATGCCAATGGAAATTTTTCAAGAAACATGCGAGATAATATTGTTTTTAACAGTTAGAGTTTCAGTGCTCAGATGACGATTCCAAGCACATATCTGGATTCCTTCCAAAAAATTGAATTCGATGAGCCTAATTTCATTGACATACGAGACACTATTATTTTTAGCAGTGCCTGTTTTTAGGCATACTATATTTGGTAGTGTTCTCCTAGTAATTCACGATGTTTTTCATCTTTTCCTATTTTTTTAGGAGCATTTTTTTAGCATGTTTATTTTTAGCAATGTTATTATTAGCACGTGTGTTCTCCATGTGGAAGAAGGTAAAGGTTCCTTATTGGATAAATTTGGCAATGATATAAGGTTGAGTTGCATGCATAAGTTCTATTTTCGGTGGATGACTTATCAACTATTATTGGCAAGAGAGGTTGATTTTCTTGCATGAGGAGGAAGTTATTATTAGAAAACCAGTTTATTTTGGGAAGGTTCTGATCCAGATTATTTTCGGCACGAAATGAGAGCGGAGATATAATAAAGAAATGCACAGAGATATTGCAAATATTCAATAATATAACAGAAATGTATCAGAGATGCAACCATAAACATAGATATATAGTAATACAAGATTTCTATTAATTAGAGAAATGTATAGAGACTGTAAAAATACAGAGTGAAAGACTCGCTAGAATGGTGGCAGCATATCTCTGAGAAGAGATATGACAGCTACTCGCATTCACTAGAAGATGATTACAATGAGGCTCTGAAGGCCTTTTTACAATAAACGGGAATGCCAAAAGTCCTAGACATCCAAAAACCTAACCCTAGGAGATGAAGCGCCAAAAGTCATGTGGGCCCCATTTGGGTAAGTGAGTACATCAACTTCCCGGGGTCGTAACTTTTGCATACGATCTCCGTTTTAGGCGTGTGATAGCTCGTTGGAAAGGTATCATTGAGGAGATTCATTTTGGTGGCTCAATTATGATTTTGGCTATCATTGAGAACCTCGATCTCGAAAAAAATTCATTTGGACCCTCAAAATGGCCCCAGAAGTTAAAACCTGCTAAAAATAATAAATTGCCAAAATGACCAAAAAATTGTTTTGAGCCCTTTGGAAAAGGTGGGTGGCCACCGATATCCACCTGGATCAGGTTCACTTATCTTGAGCTGAGTAAACACTGCATGGAGGGTGCACGAGGTAAGATCATTTTGGAACAATTTATCTTGAATTCATATTCAATTCAATCAACACCACATGGAGAATTAAGGAAGGGTGCATGAGCTTGGCCAAATGTAGAATAGGGTCTCTCTCTCTTAGTAGAAATTTATTTATTATTGGATATCCATTTAATTTTGGAAGTGTTCTTGCATGAGTTATGAACCTTCTTTAGAGAGCTGAAGGATCTATAAAGGAAGGGTGAATGGCCATTGTTTATTGGAGTTTTTTGGAGTGAAAAACTAGTAGCCTTTCTTTTCCATCTTCTCCTCTTCTCTTCTTTCTTCTTGTACTCTGTCCAGAATCGTATTATTGTGATCAGTCTTGTACTTTTTCTCTATGGTGCGACCAATCTATTGACTAATACAAAATCAAAGTTTTACTACGCTATTTTCTTAGCTCTTTGAACTTGTTGGTGCAATATTGTCTTTTTGTTCAGTGGTGTAGGTGGTATTTCTTGCTTCTAATTTGGTTGTATTTATCATTTAAAGCGCATAGTCCTCTCTATTTTCCTTCAATATTTAGCTATTGCAAACTAAAATTTTCCCATATCTCTTAATTATCAATTATCTTAGCTATTTGCTTTCTTAATTGCATGCCAAGGACCATTATTTATGTGCTGATTTATTATACTAACACACATATTTTAAAGTAATTTTCAACACATGAAACACTAGGGACACCCCCCTATGATTGGAAAAACATCAATCCAAACAAAGAAGAAGTTAGCTAGTGACCTAGGGTTGATTGTTTATCAATTATTACTCAATTTTCCTTGTTACATGTCCTAGAGTCATTGTTTTCTTGTGGTGTATCTTTGAGTGATAATATGCAATCGATAAATAAATGACAATGGATAGATTTTGGGTTGACTTAAATTCTTGGTTGATGTGGAGCATTGTATAGGCTAGAGACATAGTCAAACCAAGTAGAGAGGTTAATTATTACACAAACTAGTTTCTTAGGGATGAAGACTCTCCATAAGAGTTTGAAAGTGAACCACAATTGGTTGATTGTAGATATGCACTTGTTCAAGAGATAGATCTTCTTTTTCCTCCTAAGAATGCACCTATAGATTTTATACATTTGCATTGATATGGAGGGTCTATGCATCATAACATATTTTTCTAGGTTATGGATGTTTGACAATCTAAACCATACCAAGCATTATGAGGCTAGTGGTCATTCCTAGTAGGGAGAGAAGTGAAGATGGCAAGGGGAAAGTTGTCAAGTGCAGAAGACCAAAGGGCCTGGTTGAAGCAGAGGGAGCGCTTAGTTGGACCATGAGTATCATAAACTAAGTGGATGCTTGTTTTGAGGGAGTTAATGTATTATTGATTGAGTTGGTAGTCGAAATTGATGATGATAGATTTTCAATGTTAACTAAGGCTAGGATTGGATGGGGAAACTAAGTGGGACTTGGAAAGATAACACACCATGGTAACTAAGGGGAGAAGGCATTGAAGATACATAAATATATTGTATTTATGATAGTGAAGCCATGCTAACATGAACATAGTCAACAATAGAAATTCCATCAGTAAAAGGAAAGCATGTGGAAACCCAAGAATGGGGAAAGGATCTACTGCCATTGAGGATGTCAGAATCATGAGAGTCTCTCAAATTGACTATGTGTTTGTCACCAGTTTATTAGTGAAAGTCTAATGTAAACCAACATGCTAGAGTCATGAATGATCATTCCCTATGCATTATATACAACCAATTTTTGTATTGAATCCCCCTACAAGAAGAATATCCCCAATATCCTTGAATTTTGATATTTGAAGTTGCATATCTATGAAAGGAGAGCCATTGATATATGTGATGGCATAAGGTGATGAGATTGGAGGAAAGTAACATGCATTGAAGACAAAATTCCTGGAAAAGGGTTTCCTTGCTAAGGACACCCAAAAGAACCTAGCATGAATGTATAGGCCTTCAAGTCAGATAAATGGAGCTAGATAATATTTGCGAAGACATGCAATCCCACTAGAGAATTTGGAGCCAAGGTGGTGTTTTGGTCTACACACTAATATCTAAGAATATCCTAGGAAAACATGCACTGCTTCATATTATAGTTTGATCGGTTTCAATAAAAGGGATTAAGTTAGAGTTGCTCACATCCGTTAGTGAGAATAAGAGACTCTCATTGATAGAGAAACCCTAAAACTTGGGGCCTCACAATATAAGGCATGGGGTTGGTAGGGAGGATGTCATAGGTGTGATGTCCCGTCCCCAAGATTAGGCCAACAGGGAGTGACTTAGTAGTCTATATGTTCCCGTAGACTATAGTCAGGCACAAACAGGGAACCAGATGGAGAAATAAGGAGGAATTAAGGCTAAATGATAAATTAAGCCAAAATACTTAGGAAAAGTCACTTAAGCCTAAGTCAATGGAGAATTAGAATGAAAAGGTGATAAGGGGGTGACTTAATTGACAAATAAATCACTTAGGAGGAAAGGCACCTAGGTTAAGTGATTCTAACGAAGAATTAGGTTGGGAAAGATATAAAGAGAGGAATTTGACCTAATTCCTCATTATGCATTGTTATGATTTGATGTTGAGACTTCCGAGAGGAGGAGGAGAGACGACCTTACTGTTTTGTGGATTTCTGGAGGAAACCACCACCATTGATCAGTTT
>ML778376.1:965958-1002973 GCA_009831015.1 Picea engelmannii | reverse complement strand
AGAAATACCCTAACATCATCATGTGAGAAACATTTCCAAATGTTGCAATGTGACAAACATAACCCATTGTTGCAACGTTATGTACAAAAACTTGAGCCACAATATGAAAAACATCGTCAAACATTGCAATGAGATGACCAACCCTTAGCGTCGCAATGTGAAAAATATAACCCACTGTCAAAATGTGACAAACCTATTCCAATGCGATAATGTAATAAACAAAAACCCTACCTTGAAATGTGTGACCAGAACCTTACGATGTCTTGTTATGAACAAAACTTGAGATCACAATTTAACAAAGAAAATTTCATCAACATTGCAATGCAATAATGCCATATTAAACCATGGTTAACCATAATCAACACGGTCCAACATGGATAACCACAATCAACATGGTCCCAATGTTAGAATGTGTCAAAAATTTCTTAATGTTGCAATGAGACGAACGTTGCATTGTGATAAACATTTCTCTTTCATTGCAATGTGATGAACATAAACTATGATCACAATCTGTCAAACATAGCCTTAGAGTCACAATGTGACGAACATATCTTCATGTTGTAATGTGACACACATATCTTGTCGTCACATTGTGAAAGACATTTCCAAACATCGCAATGGGACGGACACAACCCATTGTCACAATGCGCTTTATTCAACTCAAAGTGGTACTGTGACAAACATAGACCAACATTTCAATGTGACAAACGTATTCCAATGCCAGGGAAGATGACACCATTTAATGATATTCAACCATTGATCAGTATAACAGAGCAAGAAATCCTTGTTTTTGAAAAATAACATATTGATCAACAACTTGCACCTTATAAAGTTCTTGGTGATAAACAAAATGATAATGATTCATGCATGAACCGGTAGTTGCACCACTTGAGTCATATGTAGAGTTTCATGAAGACGAAGCTGAAGAGATGAGTTTGCAAGTGTGTTCATTGATTTCTTCCATTAATGATGATAAAATATGGTAGGAAGTAAAACAAATAAAGAGTGCATATTTGAATCAGTAAGAGTATTTATCCTTTCATATCCCAATAGTTGTTTAGGAATAATTTTATCAGATACCATTGCAGCAAGGAGATCAACCTTGGTTCAACTAGAAGATGCTTTTTTTAACAATATGCCCATGATATTTCTTTCAGATTTAGTCCGTCAACAAGATCCTTTTCCTAATCATTGCTTGGATACCAGGGTTAACCATGATCTAGTTGAGACGATAATGATGGAGGTATTTTAGCAGTTAGATTTTAAGTTTTTGGCTCTCATAATTTCATGTTCATTATTTATGAAGTACCATGTTACAAGTTCCAACCAACAACCTTGATTGATTTCTTTAGTAGAAATAACAACAAGAAATCTTTTCAGCTTATGGTATTTCACGATTGGTTGCACTAGAAGGTTGACTATGTTGATATTTCTCATCTAACTGACCACTTAGCTGCATGTTACATTCGTCATCTGAGCATGTTGATCATGGAATCTTTGAAAAACTTCTAGAATATAATTTTTTGGGGCTTCGATAACTTTAAAAACAAGAGAGAGAGAGAGAGAGAGAGAGAGAGAGAGAGAGAGAGAGAGAGAGAGAGAGAGAGAGAGAAAAGAGAAACAAAGAGAAGTGAAATTTTGTTTTTTTGGGGCTAATAGTCATCATTTAAATCTATTGTTAAGTTGAATATTTTTCCTTATTTCCACACTGCCCTTTTCATATTTTAGTAATGTTGTTTTTTATGATTTAGGATATCAAGTATAGTCTTTTATTTTGAAGATTTTCCTTTCCTTCAGTTGTTGTTAGGTCCTAGTTTGCAATTTTTATTTTTATTTTTTACTTTTTTCCAGCATAGTCTAGTTTTCCTTACATAATAAATGCCTCATATGGGCAAATTATTTCATTTCCTTGTTTTCATTCATTATTAGTTTATTATCCGTTATTTTTTCAATTCAAACTTTTGAGTATGGTGTCACCAATCCACTTGTGCTCGTGTCTAGATCAACCTTGGATGAGGGTGACATGTTTCCCATTATGTAATAATTGTATTTGATAGGTGGGTAGTGTTGAAGAGACAATAGGAGTCTTGAGTTGTATTATTGTTTTGTCTCCTTAGTCATTGCATTGAGTTATAATTTTTAGTTAGTCAAAACCTCATCCAAACTTAGGGATATGGCACCATGTCTTCTACTTCCCGGTTTCTTCTTTGTGTTGAGGGAAATGTTTTCAGCATTGTCTTCCTCTTAGACAATCATTCCTCATCGACTTTGACTCATCATCTAAGAGGTGATCTAGAATATTGAGCACCTTGATGGTTGTTACCCTCATTGGTGGTAATCTCGCATTCAACAAAATTGATTATCATTGGGTCTTGATTGGATGAGATTAGTCATAGTTCGACTTCAGAGCATCATTGACATTGACAACTAGTGCTCATACCTTAGTTCCCATTAGCTCATTTGTGGGTTACTTTGTTCCTAGCATGCGTTTCATTATTAACATCTATCTAGGTGGATTTATCCCATTTGTTGGCTTCATATCATTTTCCAAAGGGAGGAGCATACATGATAGGTAGATTGTAGGTAGCAGTTGCAGATGGGCACATCATGGGTAAGTCCTCATTTCAATAGATCAACTGAGGCACAATGCATATTAATTCCAATTCCCAATGGATAAGCACATTTTTCTATATGTTGGATTTTCTAGAGATCATTTATTCACATATATAGAGTGCGTAGATTTTGAGATTCTCGACATCCTAAAGGGGGATCTCATCTCCTTGAGTCACCATTGTTAACCCCAAAATTTTCCTATGAAAATGGAGGGATTATATCTAGCTATCTTTCAACAATATGGTAGCCAAAGACAATTTTTCATAGAGATTAGAAGCAAGCTTTCTCAAGTATTTCAAAGGCTTATTCATTAGTTTAGGGGAAAATTTCTGATTTTAGCAATATTCCTACTTTTTGGGAGCTAGAGTTCGAAGGTTCACATGTCTAAGATAATTACATATTTGGGGTCCTTTGTGAGCTCACGATGCCAATGGAAAATTTTCAAGAAACATGCAAGATAATATTTTTTTTAGCAGTTAGAATTTCAATGCTTAGATGACGATTCCAAGCACATATTTGGATTCCTTCCAAAAAATTGAATCCACTGAGCCTAATTTCATTGACATACGAGACACTATTATTTTTAGCAGTGCCTATTTTTAGGCATACAATATTTGGTATTGTTCTCCTAGTAATTCGTGATGTTTTTCATCTTTTCCTATTTTTTAGGGGCATTTTTTTAGCATGTTTATTTTTAGCACGTGTGTTCTCCATGTGGAAGCAGGTAAAGGTTCCTTATTGGATAAATTTGGCAATGATATAAGGTTGAGTTGCATGCATAAGTTCTATTTTCAGTGGATGACTTATCAACTATTATTGGTAGGAGAGGTTGATTTTCTTGCATGAGGAGGATGTTATTATTAGAAAACCAGTTTATTTTGGGAAGGTTCACTTATGAGTTGAGTAAACACTGGATGGAGGGTGCACGATGTAAGATAATTATGGAGCAATTTATCTTCAATTCATATTCAATTCAATCAACACCACATGGAGAATTAAGGAAGGGTGCATGAGCTTGGCCAAATGTAGAATAGGGTATCTCTCTCTTAGTAGAAATTTATTTATTATTGGATATCGACTTAATTTTGGAAGTGTTCTTGCATGAGTTCTGAACCTTCTTTAGAGCGCTGAAGGACCTATAAAGGAAGGGTGAATGGTCATTGTTTAGTGGAGTTTTTTTTAGTGAGCAACTAGTAGCCTTTCTTTTCCATCTTCTCCTCTTCTCTTATTTCTTCTTGTACTCCGTCCAAAGTCGTATTATTGCGATCAATCTTGTACTTTGTCTCTATGGTGCGACCAATCTATTGACTAATACAAAGGAAAAGTTTGACTACGCTATTTTCTTAGCTCTTTGAACTTGTTGGTGCAATATTGTCTTTTTGTTCAGTGGTGTAGGTGGTATTTCTTTCTTCTAATTTGGTTGTATTTATCATTTAAAGTGCATAGTCCTCTCTATTTTCCTTCAATATTTAGCTATCGCAAACTAAAATTTTCCCATATCTCTTAATTATCAATTATCTTAGCTATTTGCTTGCTTAATTGCATGCCAAGGACCATTATATATGTGTTGATTTATTATACTAACATACATATTTTAAAGTGATTTTCAACACGTGAAACACTAGGGACACCCCGCTATGATTGGAAAAACACCAATCTAAACAAAGAAGAAGTTAGCTAGTGACCTAGGGTTGATTGTTTATCAATTATTACTCAATTTTCCTTGTTGCAGGTCCTAGAGTCATTGTTTTCTTGTGGTGTATCTTTGAGTGATAATAGGTGATCAATAAATAAATGACAATGAATAGATTTTGGGTTGACTTAAATTCTTGGTTGATGTGGAGCACTGTAAAGGCTAGAGACATAGTCAAACCAAGTAGAGAGGTCAATTATTACACAAACTAGTTTCTTAGGGATGAAGGCTGTCCACAAGATTTTGAAAGTGAACCACAATTGGTTGAGTATCGATATGCACTTGTTCAAGAGATAGATCTTCTTTTTCCTCCTAAGAATGCACCAATATATTTTATACATTTGCATTGATATGGAGGGTCTATGCATCATAACATATTTTTCTAGGTTATGGATGTTTGACAATCTAAACTGTACCAAGCATTATGAGTCTAGTGGTCATTCCTAGTAGGGAGAGAAGTGAAGATGGCATGGGGAAAGTTGTCAAGTGCAGAAGACCAAAGGGCATGGTTGAAGCGGAGGGAGCGCTTAGTTGGACCATGAGTATCATAAACTAAATGGATGCTTGTTTTGATGGAGTTAGTGTATTGTTGATTGAGTTGGTGGTCGAAATTGATGATGATAGATTTTCAATGTTAACTAAGTCTAGGATTGGATGGGGAAACTAAGTGGGACTTGGAAAGATAACACACCATGGTAACTAAGGGGAGAAGGCATTGAAGATACATAAATATATTGTATTTATGATAGTAAAGCCATGCTAACATGAACATAGTTAACAATAGAAATTCCATCAGTAAAAGGAAAGCATGTGGAAACCCAAGAATGGGGAAAGGATCTACTACCATTGAGGATGTCAGAATCATGAGAGTCTCTCGAATTGACTAGGTGTTTGTCACTAGTTTATTAGTGAAAGTCTAATGTAAACCAACATTCTAGAGTCATGAATGATCATTCCCTGTGCATTATATACAACCAATTTTTGGATTAAATCCCCCTACAAGAAGAATATCCCCAATATCCTTGAATTTTGATATTTCAAGTTGCATATCTATGAAAGGAGAGCCATTAATATCTGTGATGGCATAAGGTGATGAGATTGGAGGAAAGTAACATGCATTGAAGACAAAATTCCTAGAAGAGGGTTTCCTTGTTAAGGACACCCAAAAGAACCTAGCATGAATGTCTAGGCCTTCAAGTGAGATAAATGGAGCTAGATAATATTTACGAAGACATGTAATCCCACTAGAGAATTTCGAGCCAAGGTGGTGTTTTGGTCTACACACTAATATCTAGGAATATCCTAGGAAGTCATGCACTGCTTCATATTATAGTTTAATGGGTTTCAATAAAAAAGATTAAGTTAGAGTTGCTCACATCCTTTAATGAGCCCACTGAGAATAATAGTGAGCCACCAAAATTCCAGATTGATAGAGAAACCCTAAAACTTGGGGCCTCACAACATAAGACATGGGGTTGGTAGGGAGGCTGCCATAGGTATAACATCATAAAGAGAATTCAATTTTCTTATTTGGTCAATATATGTTAATAGATGTTAATGATTATTAAGGAACACAACATTATCATAAAAAATGATATTTATAATTATTTATACAAATTAAATGAATAATTAAACAAATTAAGTTGTAAATAACTTAATAATTCTTTCATCTTCATGGTTCTACCAGTTTCTGGTAGTCTATACACTCCATCCATAACGTTTCCTAATATTTTGAAAGGTGGATAATGGCTCTCTCAAAAATCCACATTTCTTATTCTGTTCATTATAACGATTAATCCAATATGGTCTTGGAAATTTTATTCTGATTACAATTCGGCCAAACAAAAGGAACAATGGTTGTTTTAAAAACCCTAAATATTTAAAATCTGGTGAAACAAAATGTCCACGTTCCACTCAGTTTATGCATTTTTCAAAAATCCCAATTTTTGTATAGAATCACGAATCATGAAAAAGTGTATATTAAAAAACCGTGCAAAAAACTTTGATCCTGTAAAACTGTAATAGACGCCTACAGGTAACAGGAAATGCCTACAGGTAACAGGAAATTTGTCTAAACAAAATTCCAACTTTGCTGTTTTAACATAAATATAAAGATGAAAATGCATTAACTATGTGAAGAACGAAATGCACCTGTAGATGGCGGAAACTTCATTGTAGCAGTGTCCGTATAGCTCCAGTGAAACAATGTAGGACTGGAATCTGAGGTGTGGTGTAGGAGGAGATGATGTAGCACTATGGACTCTGAGGAAATGGTGAATGAAGTGGAGCAGCACTCTCGAGGCTGTGACGGTGACAACCTTGAACATACCTAGAGAAAATTAATGTATGTCAAACGACTACAGATAAATCAATAAATGAATGAATACTCGATGCCTTACACTTTTTTAAATTTTGTATTTAAAAATTATTTTTTCCTTTTGACAAACAGCAAAAATAATTTCATGTACACCATGGGGCAATTAAGTCCCATTCTAGGATATGAACCAATCAAAAAATCTATCAACCAAAATAGGAAAATCAAAAATAGATTTTAATTGTTTAAATAAATAATGAAAATTTATTAATTAAACAAAACTTTGGATATCTCATAGCAAAACTTGAATTAATATAGATTCAATGTGTTTTGACTAGGATATGAACCAATCAAAAAATATATCAACCAAAATGGAAAAATCATGGAAAAATCAAAAATAGATTTTAATTGTTTAAATAAATCATGACAATTTATTAATTAAACAAAACTTTGGTTATCTCGTAGGAAAACTTGAATTAATATAGATTCAATGTGTTTTGACAGCCAAGGATAAAGCTATAGTCCCCGGCGAGGCAGGGAATAATAATAAGAGTATGATATAAAAGTTTAGATTTATCGTTAAAAAAATTTGAGATGCAAATTTTCAAGGTTTTAAAACTTTTTTTTAAAGCTAATGTGTGTATATATTTGTGTTTTTTTCTTAAATTTTAATTTTTTATATAAAAATATTTTTATATTTTTATTTATAAATATAAATGTTACATATTTTATTTATAATTTTTTTGTATTTTTGAATGCATTTGTTAACTTATTTACTTTTTAACATTTATTTAATTATATTAAAAAATTACTGTAAAATTATATAATTGCCACGTTTACATGATTAACCTTTAGAATTACCACGTTTGAATGATTATTTGATACTACTTCAACTTTATTATTAAAAATTACATGTATCATATTGAAAGCAGGCACCTAATATCATCTTTGACATTAGAGGTAGGCACCCCGTTTCCCTGCTATCAAGGATTTCCTAATCAGTTATTGTAATTTAAATAATAAATTTATAAATTTCTTTCCCTCAATGGGTAACAATTCAATTTATAAAACTAGTAAAACAAGTGTTATAATTTTAATAAGACTTTTATTTTCGGTCTATGGATAACAATATCCAATAAATTAAAAAATTGGGTTGCCCAATATATAATATATATGTATGGCTGAGAGGTCACCTTATTTTAGTAGACTTATTCAACTAAGGAAGACCATGTAGAGGCCCATTAAATTCTAATGGAAATGATAAATAAATGTTCATATTTTAGTTAGAAGACTATGTAGAAGCCCATTAAATTCTAATGGAAATGATAAATAAATGTTCATATTTTAGTTAACTTATGATACTAAGGAGAATAGATCTGTTGTTAAAGTCCATTTAATTATATCTGTGCATTAGTAAATGGAAATAATGATGAAAAATAGTTATTCTTTTAATCGAATTATGAAACTACTTGATGGAGAAACACATTTAATTTGTCTCCTAACATTAACTAGAAACAATTATATGAATTTACATTGATTTCGAAATGTAATTGAAATTGAGAGGTTCACCTTATGTTAACATTATCAAAATTGTAATTGAAATTGAGCTATTAGGTTAAAATTGTAATTGAAACTAAAATTGAGTGAATAGGTTTAAATTGTAATTAAAATTCAGATTAGGTTTTAAATTGTAATTGAGCAATTAGGTTTTAAATTGAAGTTAAATTGTAATCGAGCGATTAGGTTTTAAATTAAAATTTATTTATTAGATTTTAAATTGTAATTAAAATTGAAATTGAAATTGAGCTATTACGTTTAAATTGTAATTAAAATTGAGAAATTAGGTTAACATTATTAATTTAATTATCAATAATAGTTATTATCTTATGAAACTAAGGAGGAATGACTTGATAGAAGCACATTTAATTTGTCTTAACATTAACGAGAAACAACTATATGAATTTACATTGATTTCAAATTGTAATTGAAATTAAGCAATAAAATTTACATTATTAATTTATGTTAAGATTAGGTTTATTAATACTAGAAATAACCATATTAATATATAATAATATTTTATTAAATTTATTAATAAAATATTAATAAAATTTTATTAATATCATTATCATAATTATATTCATTGATAATTTTATTAATAAATATTATTAATATTTTATTGTTATTATACATAATACATTTATAAATATTAAGTAATAATAGTAAAAACAATTAAATTTATTATTAGTATTAATAATTAATTATATTATAAGGGGTTCTTTAAGATTATACACATGTCTTTTATATAATTAATATTAATGCTAAATCATGTTAGCAATAATGTATTAATAATATATTAAGGTGAATGGTTATTGAGATTTAAGTTTGGGTTATTAGGGTTAGTATACACATATATTTTATATAATGATTATTAATTAATATTAATGCTTAATCATGTTAGCAATAATGTATTAATAATATATGGTTATTGTGGTTATTAGAGTTTGAGTTTGAGTTATTAAAGTTAGTGTTGTTATGATTGTTAGAATTATTAAAGATAATTAATATACAAGGGGTATTAATTATTATTATTAAATAATTTAATAATAATAATAATAAAAACTATTAATATGCCTCCGAGGGACAACTTAATTGGCAAGTGCCTTGAATATGAAGTGACATGAAGTTTCGAGTTCAAATCCCTCAGACTTACCATGTGTACCCCGTAAAGAACAAGAGGTTAAAAAAAAACTATTACTATTATTAATACTACTTTATTAATAACCACATTAATACATATCAATACTTTATTAAATTTATTAATAAACTATTATTAATACTTTATTAATAATAAAAATAATAGAAATTATAAATATTATTAATAAAGTATTATTATACATGATACATTAATATTAATAATAATAATAATAATAATAATAATAATAATAATAATAATAATTTAATTATATTATTATTTATAATGAATATATATAATTAGTTATATTATAAAAATGGTGCTTTAAACACATATATGTATATAATAATAATAATAATAATAATAATAATAATAATACTAATAATACATAGATATCTTTTATACAATAATTATTAATTAATATTAATAATTAATCATGTTAACAATATTGTATTAATAATTTTCTTTAAAATGTTCTTAGAATGAGTATAAATTTTCATGTGCAAAGTATAAAACAAGTCAACATGATTTCTTTTAAATTTTCTCAGAGAAAATATAAGTCATCATCTATAACACATAAATTAAGTAGATTTGTTATGAATATTCTTAGAATAGTATAACTCATCATCACATGCAGATTTTTCAAAGTATTTATAACAAGTATAAATTATTAAATGATTTACCATCAATATCCTCAAAATCAATATAAATCAAGTAGAGTTTCTATAAATGTCTTTAGAACAAATATAAATCAAGTAGATGTGTTATGAATGTTCTTAGAATAGTATACCTCATCATCACATGAATTTTTTTCAATGTCTTTATAACAAGTATAAATTATTAAGTGATTTACCTTCAATGTCCTCAAAACCAATATAAATCAAGTATATTTTCTATCAATGTATTTAGAACAAGTATAATTCATCATCTACAAAGTTCAAGATGATTTTCTATCAATTTCTTTATAACAAGATCTGTAAAGTTAAAGATGATGTTTTATCAATGTCCTTAGAACAAGTATGATTCTAAGTTTCTTTCTATGTAATACAACACATTAGTTCAAAGTTCCTATATTTGTGACAAAAGGAACACTTTGTTATATTTTCTTAAAAAACATGGAGAAAAATTTATTTCTATAATGTTTGGAACATGAATTAACCTTGTTCAAAATTAATAAGAGTATGATATAAAAGTTTAGATTCATCTTTAAAAAAAATTGAGATGTAAATTTTCAAGGTTTTAAAAGTTTTTTTAAAAGCTAATGTGTGTATATATTTGTGTTTTTTTCTTAAATTTTAATTTCTTATATAAAGATATTTTTATATTTTTATTTATAAATGAAAATGCTATATATATTATTTATAATTTTTTGTATTTTTTAATGCATCTGTTAATTTATTTATTTTTTAACATTTATCTAATTATATTAAGAAATTAAGAAATTACTGTAAAATTATATGATTGCCACATTTACATGATTAACATTTAAGATTACTAGATTTGAATAATTATTTGGCACTACTTCAACTTTATTATTAAAGATTGCACATATCATATTAAAAACAAACACCTAATGCCATGTTTGACATGAAAGGTAGGCACCTCGTTTCCATGCTATCAAGGATTTCCTAAAAGGAAATGGCAAGTAATTTATCAGGGATGTTGTTGCTAAAAGAAAACGCAATGGAAGACAATTTATCATGGAGAATGCTGCGAAAAGCAGTTTGAAGACGCCGTGAAGAATTATGGTTAAGAATATGAAGCCCATGACAAATCCCTTCCCGATTCCCTCCTTGGCATGCAACTGAATTGGAGGCCAAAGTTGGCAAAGCACGATTTCATGTATTAATCAAATACATTTTTCTCCTTGCTAAAATTTGTGGAGGTCCCTTTCATTGGTATTATACTTTAGTTTTTTGATATTCTGACTCTTACTAGTCTACTATGGATTTTAAGGAGCGTTGTTCTTTTTAGTGAATCTTTTGGCTCATAGCTTGAAAAGTTTCTTTTACATAAACCTATTTTAAAACTGCTTAAAATTGTGTAGGAGTTTTAAAAATGCTTAAAATTGTGTAGGAGTTTATAGTGGAAGATCATGAATTTGGTTTAAGCATAATACTTGTTCAATTTCTTTACTTTTAGTGCACGATATAGTTGTTTACTTCCCTTTGTGTTTTCATAGTTGACATGCCTTTTCTTCCTCAGCTACTTTTACAATATGTTTTTTTATAATGTTTGATTTGCAATTTATTAAGTTCTTAAAAAACAGATTAGTGTAATTTAAATATTACGCGTATATATTTCTTTCCCTTAACGGGTAACAATTCAATTTATAAAACTAGTAAAACAATTGTTGTAATTTTAATAAGACCTTTATTTTCCGTCTATGGATAACAATATCCAATAAATCAAAAAATTGGGTTTCCCAATATATATGTATGGCTGAGATGTCACCTTATTTTAATAGACTTATTCAACTAAGGAGGAATGCTCTGTTGTAGAAGCCCTTTAAATTCTATATCTAGAGTAGTAAATGGGAATGATAAATAGAGGTTCATATTTTCGTTAACTTATGCTACTAAGGAGAATAGATCTCTTGTTGAAGTCTGCACTAGAAAATGGAAATGATGAATACGAGTTATTCTTTTAATTGAATTATGAAACTAAGGAGGATCGTCTTGTTGTAGAAACACATTTAATTCGTCTCCTAACATTGACAAAAACAACTATATGAATTTACATTGATTTCGAATTGTGATTGAAATTGAGCGATTAGGTTCACCTTATGTTAACATTATTAATTATTAAAATTGGAATTGAAATTGAGTTATTAGGTTAAAATTGTAATTGTAATTGAAATTGAGCGAATAGGTTTAAATTGAAATTAAAATTCAGATTAGGTTTTAAATTGTAATTGAGCAATTAGGTTTTAAATTAAAATTAAATTGTAATTGAGCTATTAGGTTTTAAATTAAAATTGAGCCATTAGGTTTTAAATTGTAATTAAAATTGAAATTGAATTACATTGATTTCAAATTGTAATTGAAATTGAGCGATTAGATGTACATTCGGTTTTGAAATTATATCTCTGTGGTTTTGAACATGTTTTTTTCCTCTTTTTTTTTTTTANTCTCGGGTTTTGAATGGGAATAATAATTCTCTTTGGTTTTTACCTCCTAGAATAATCTTTGTAGTTTCTTTGGACTTCTCTGTGGTTTTCAAAAATTATTTTTGGCTTCTTCAATGGGTTCAACAATTGGACATCTGAAATGAGGTGAGTCACTTTTTACTTTGATTCAATTTTAATTATTTGTAAGGAGATTTAAATATATTTTATTTATTCTTTATTTTAAGTTTCATAAGTAAAAGTTGATTTGAGAGATAAAGTCAATCCATAATAATAATTTTTACATCTTTTTTCTCTTTTTTTCAATATGAGCACTCCACCACCTATTCCAAAAACTCACCCTAACAAGGGGAGGCCCCCCAAAATCACTCTAGAGATCTTTTAAGATTATATGGAATCAGTAGAAAAAAGAAGAGAAGAGAGAGATGTCAAAATTCAAATAGAGTTAGAAACATTAGAAAAAAAGAGTGAAGAAAGAGATGTAAAACTCCAAATAGAGATAGAGGCAATGATTGATAAAAAAATTAAAGATACCATTCAAACTCATATAGAGGATAGATTCTTAAGGTTCAAGGGTGAATTGTAGACATTGAAGGATAGAATTCAAGAAATGTAAAAACATAAACAATCAACCCAAGAAGGAGGGGTTGAAGAAAATCACAACTTGAGAGATAGGATTAAAGAGCTAGAAGAAAGACTAACCAGCAATTTGACCCTCAGTAATATGGAAAACAAATTGGATATCAAACCCATCAAAGAGGAAATGAATAAGGTAATCAAACTGGACCATGAGCGTAACAAAAGATCCTTGAACCTCATAATTTTTGGTATAAAAGAACAACAAGAGGAGGATACAATAGCAATAGTAAAAGAAGAATTAAAAAATAAATCACAAATTAATACAACTTACGTCATAGAAGCAAAGAGGCTACGAAAAATAATTGATCACAAAGATAGGTTGATCCGTGTCAAAGTAAGTTGTAATGACCATAAATATAGCATACTTAGTAAATCTCTGAGCTTAAAAGGATCAGGAATATTTATAAATCAAGACCTCATTACTAAAGACCAAGATGAATTAAGGAAGGAAGTTCAAAATGTAAAACAAGCAAGGAAAGAAGGAAAATGGGCAATAATTAGAATTTGAAAAGATATTGTTAAGGACAGAGACCAGAAGGATAATAATAAATAGGAATTTGGGACACTCGGGATCCTTTTTTGGAATTGTTGTGGCTTTCCATGGCGCAAAGGTCCTATGATACGTTGGATCCCGAGTGATATTGATATTATCTGTCTAGATGAAACTTGGGAGCATGAGAATTCTAAGGTCCCTAACATGGAAGGATTTGTATTGTGGTCAGCATGAAATAAAAAATCCCATCGTAGAGGGATAGGAGGCATATCTTGTTATATTAGAAAGAGCATTTCTCCTCACGTTCAACTTCATAAGATTAACCCTCTTAATCAATACATTTGGATATAAATTTCAGACACCAATACTAAGAAGATGTATATAGCAATTTGTTATTTTGCACCTATTAATTCTACTTTTTATAAGAAAAATAATCTAGATAAAAATTGTCCCTATAATAATGTAATGTCCTCCTACTAGGAGACTTTAATGCTAGGACTGCAACTAAACAAACTACTCTTTTAAGTAATGACGCCAACCATAATCCTTTATGGCTAGATGAGGACATTGTTTTATCTAATAGCTACAAAAGAAGCTCTAAAGACCTAAATGAGAATTTGTTTGGTATTGAGTTGCTCAAGCTTTGCAGCTCTCAAGACCTAATAATTTGCAATGGAGTAATGAAGTGGCCAAACTCCAACCAGATGACTTGTATTCATGGGCTAGGTAGTAGTGTTGTAGATTATGTGATATATGATATCCCCGTTTCCAACCAAATAACAACTTTTGACCTTTTAAATGACCATGAGCCTAACTTTGATCATAAACCTTTAACCCTAACTCTAAAATGTTCCATGCATAGGAACAACATTGAAGAGAATTTTGATAATCAAAGGAATTTGCACTTTGACAAAAGTAAAGTTGACATTTTATTAAAGGATTTAAATAGTAAATTAAACCTCCTAACTTATAAGGACAACATTGAAGAACTCTATCATAATTTTACAACTACCCTTTCCACTTTTATTAGCAAGTTCTCTTTCGAGGTGTCCTATAAAAAGAATAATAGAATGACCAACCCTTGGTATGTAAAGAAAGTAAAATTGCTACGAAATCCATTAGCGATTCTTCTAGTGAGCCCTTAAAACTCGATAATATCAATACGTGCAAATCCCTAATTAAAAGGAAAAAAATATACTATATCAATCAAAGGCAAGAGAAACTTTCACAACTATACAAGTTGGATCTTAGGAAGTTCTGGAGCCAAGTTCTAAAACACAATACTAAAGAAAATAATAGGATTCCCTTAAGGGACTGGAATTCCTACCTTAAAATTCTTTATGAGTTCCCTAATTCCATGGACACCATTCCTACTGTCTCTATAAAGGAAGACATTTTTTCTTTAGTTGACATAGATTTCGAGGTTAAGTGGCTCGCAAATGGGAAAGCTAAGGACATTGAAGGCTACCAAGATGAAATTTTTAAAATCAGAGGGCCAATCCTTATTCCTCACATACACAAACTCTTCAATTTAGCAGTCAAGCAGGGCTTCCCAAAACCTTGGATGCAAAGCCTCATTGTTCCTATTTTTAAAAAGGGGGATAGAAACATTCCCTCTAATTATAGTACCATTATGATTAGCCCGATTTTAGCCAAGCTTTATGGAATTATTTGGAAAAGAAGATTAGCCTTTGGATAGAAAGTCACGGTAAAAGAGATAAAGGCCACGCTGGGTTTAGGAGATATCATTCAACTGTGGACCATCGTGTTACCTTTAGGATCATTGCAGAGGAGTTCCACAATACTAAAACCGATCTTTTTTGTTGTTTTGTTGACTTTAGAAAATCTTTTGACATGGTTCATAGGAAAAACCTTTGGAATAGGTTGGAAGAGATAAAAGCGCCTCTCGAGTTGAGGGTTGCTGCAATAAGGATGCATGAGAATGTTATTTCTAATTTTATAAACATTGAGGGATGGTCAAGAGAGATTAACTGCAATATCGGAGTCAAACAAGGTTGTCCCTTCTCCCCTACCCTTTTTGGCATATACATTGACAAGTTAGAAGAATGCTTAGAAAAATCAGGTTGTGTCGACCCTACTCTCACTGGTATAGTCATGCATCTTATTCCTTATGCCGATGATATCGTTCTTATGGCAAGGAGTCCCCATGATATTTAAAACCAACTAAGAATCCTTAAGGATTTTTGCTCCAATATGGGTATGACTTTTAATAATAATAAGACTAAGGTCATGATTATTAAATCCAATAAGACCCCTTATGATACCTTTGTATATGACAACAATAACTTGGAGGAAGTGACTTCATACAAATATCTTGGAATTGAAATTCACCACAAGCTCAATTGGAATTATAGCATTGAGAAAGGGATTATTGGGGGATGGAAAGCTTATTATGGGCTTGAAAAAAATTGTAAATCAATTGATCTTTGGAGTTGGGATAAGAATAATCTCCTCTTTCAGACTCTTGTTACACCTGTTATTATTTATGGATGTTAATTTTAGGGATGTAGTATCTCTCGTGAATCTTGGAGAAATATAGAGCAAATACAAAATAATTTTATAACCTATAATCTCGAAATTAAAGGAAATACGCCCTATCCCATCCTCCTCTTAGAAACAAGCTTCTCCCCCATGGAGAGCATGGCTATGACTAGATACCTAATGTATAAGAACAAGTTGAACAACATTGAAGACAAGAGGCTAGCTAAAATTGCTTCAAAATCAAGTCATAACCACCATCGACTCAAGAAAGGATGGCATAAAGATGTCTGGTCTTGGCTAAACTATTGCGGAATCATGGAAGAAACCATTTTGCAGAATAAAGATACTATTAAAAAAATGTCAAATCAAAATTTAAGGAAAAAATGTGGTGTGATAAAGAGTTAGAGGAAAAAAATAAATTAAGTTATTATAAAGATGTAATCAACCCTAATCTAGAAGAGCAAAATTATCTATCTGTTTGCCAAGTGTAAAGAAAAAAAATAAGCATTTCTAAGATAAGAACAAATTCTCACGAGCTCCATAGTGAAACTGGGCGTTGGTTAATTCCTAAAATGCCATGGGATGAAAGAGTGTGTCACGTTTGTGATACTAAGAAGGTTGAAGATGAAAAGCACTTTCTCTTAGATTGTCCAGCCTATACTCATATTAGATCTCATTTTCAAAATATTTATCACAGTACCAAACTTCCTAGCCTCTTAACTCAACGAAAGTATGGTGATCTTGGAAAGCTTCTCTTAATGCTTTTTGAGCACATAAACAAAATTCTAAAAAATCCCAAGTAATCACTTATCCTCTTAATGTCCGATAGACCAATTCAGTCTTAGTGGACGTTAATCATCATCATCATCATCAATATTAGTAATAACCATAATAATATATAATAATATTTTATTAAATTTATTAATAAAATATTAACAATATTTTATTAATATCATTGTGATAATTATAGTTATTAATAATTTTATTAATAAATATTATTAATACTTTATTGTTAGTATACATAATACATTTATAAATATTAACTAATAATAATAAAAATAATTTACTTTATTATTAGTTATTATTAATATAAGTAATTAATTATATTATAAAGGGGTTCTTTAATAGTATACACATGTCTTTTATATAATGACTATTTATTAATATTAATGTTTAATCATGTTAGCTATAATGTATTAATAATATATGGTTATTATGGTTATTAAGGTTTGAATTTGAGTTATTAGAGTTAGCGTTGTTATGATTATTAGAATTATTAAAAATAATTATTATAGTTATTATTAATATAAAAGAGTATTAATTATTATTATTAGTTAATAATAATAATAACTATTAATATTATTAATACTACTTTATTAATAACCATATTAATACATATCAATACTTTAGTAAATTTATTAATAAACAATTATTAATAATTTGTTAATAATAAATATTATAGACATTATAAATATTATTAATAAACTATTATTAGTTGTTATACATGACACATTAATAATTATTAAATAATAATAATAATAATTAACTAAATATACATAATTAGTTATATTATACAAAGGGTGCTTTAAGCATATGTATGTATATTATACATAGATACCCTTTATATAATAATTATTACTTAATATTAATAAAAAAAAAATCTGTAAATAAGAGGTAATATTATATTAAGATCCTGCAAAAGTCTGAGACAGAGTTCCAAAATACAACTATGACTAGGCTGCATTTACTAGACTGCCCCAGCTTGGGGAAACCAGTCCAGCCAGCGCGTTTAGTTCCTAGATCACACCAGTTATAAGCCAAAACAACGGCAAGAGAAGACTAACTGATGGTCTTTTAGGCCTAGACTCTAAATAAACAGTCATATGCTAAAATTAGACACCTGGCAGGTAGGTTGGCCATGTGGCTGGAGGGTCATCTGGCCAAGGCTCCTCCTCGATATGCGTAACTCCATAGTCCCAAGGCTCGCCAGCTTCATCCTTGCATGCAGGTTCCTCATTGTCGTTCCGTCACTCCTCCTGCGCCCAACCTGAATCCGTTGGCTGGTGCATCTTGTCCTAAGTTTCCACTTTGTCGGCCTCGGGGTTCTCCATTGGGCTGGTATCGGCAGGAGTTGAGAATAAGGCTTCATGCATAGAGGATATGATTTGCAGAAAGCTTGCCACCTTTTCTTTCGTGGCTTGTATGCGATACTGAAGATCCACTACCTCATGTCATAGCTCAAAGACCAGATCAAACAAGGCGGACAGACTTTCCGTGAATTGCACCCTGTCAACAGACTCATGGAGACAAGGACCTACTCGATTGGGCTGGCTGTAAGGAGGCGGTGCATCGTCCAAGTTGCTCGGAGGGTCGCAGGGAGGCATGGAGGTGGACGGCTACACTGAGAGGGGGTGAGACAACTGCAAAATTGAAATTGGCGTGCGAGAGATGATGGCCATGGAGTTGAACTGTGGGGCACACAGAGAGACAAGGATGGGCTGAGAGTGTTGGCTAGGGGATGAGTCGGCGGAAGTCGAATCAGAGGATGTGAGCGAGGGTCTATGAGGCTTCCAGGGGGAGCCTCGCCTTGGTCTACCCTGCGGACGAGTCATGGAGAATTCTGCGCAATCTCCCAAGAAAATTAAAACCTCTCGACGAAGGATTATGCCCTGAATCACGTTGCTCCGGTGGAGAAGAGCAGAGGGAGGTCTGCACTGCACAGGTGAGAGCTCTGTAACCGGCATACAGAGGTGAAACCCATACATAATGAATGGAGCCATTCAAATTCTCGTGGAGGACGAAAGGACTGGAGCGTAAATGCTCCATCACATCACAATAAAATGAATTTAAACGCGGGGTAGGGTGGTGGGCTGTGGCAAAAGTCCATCACGTGGCCCCATGCCACTCTGCCCATTGCCATCGCCCGGATTTTGCCACGCCGCTCGCTCTGACACCCCATCCGGGGTTAAAAAGTTGAAGGACATGGGGGTGGGCTTTGATCCACTTATGTGTGAACGGGTCACGATACCATTTATTATAGTATCTCTGGGTGAAACCACACGTTCGACCACTACCTCAAGGTGTCCCCATGACTCCAGGTAAAGCCCTCACGAGAATTGAACCTTGCCCAACGGTGAAAAACTCCTCACTTTCCACCATTGGATCCAACCCCTTTGGGCACTTAATATTAATAATTAACCATGTTAACAATAATGTATTAATAATTTTCTTTTAAATGTCCTTAGAATGAGTATAAAACTTCATGTGCAAAGTATAAAACAAGTCAACATGATTTCCTTTAAATTTTCTTAGAGCCAATATAAGTCATCATTTATAATGCATAAATCAAGTAGATTTGTTATGAATGTTCTTAGAATAGTATGACTCATATTCACATAAATATTTTTCAATGTATTTATAGAAAGTATAAATTATTAAATGATTTACCATCAATGCCCTCAAAACCAATATAAATCAAGTAGATTTTCTATCAATGTCTTTAGAACAAGTATAAATCAAGTAGATTTGTTATTAATGTTCTTAGAATATTATAACTCGTCATCACATGAATTTTTTTCAATATCTTTATAACAAGTATAAATTATTAAATGATTTACCATCAATGTCCTCAAAACCAATATAAATCAAGTAGATTTTCTATCAATGTATTTAGAACAATTATAATTCATCATTTACAATGTTCAAGATGATTTTCTATCAATTTCTTTATAAACGGATATGTAAATTTAAAGATGATTTTTTATCAATGTCCTTAGAACAAGTATGATTCTAAGTTTCTTTCTATGTAATACAACACATCAGTTCAAAGTTCCTATATTTGTGACAAAGGAAACACTTTGTTATATTTTCTTAAAAATATGGAGAAAACTTTATTTCTATAATGTGTGGAACATGAATCAACCTTGTCATGTGAAAAACATAACCCAATGTTGTAATATGAAAAGAAAAGTCGAAAGTTGTAATATGAGGAACATAGTAATGTTGCAATGTTACCATCATAGCCCTATTGTCATAATGTGATGAACATAGCCCCATCATAGCTTCATCGTTATCGTCAAATTTTGACAAACATAGTAACATCATAATGTGATGAACCTAGCACTATTTCTAGAATGTGACAAACATAGCTTTGTCATCACAAAGTGACGAAATTCTACTATTGTCACAATGTGGCATGACACAAATATCCTAAAGTCACAATGTGAGAAACATTTCAAAATGTTTCAATATGACAAACATATTATTACTCATCACAATGTGACACAAATATCCTAATCTCATAATGTGAGAAACATTTCTAAATTTCACAATATGACAAACATAACCCATTGTCCCAATGTGACATACACAACCTAATGTCGCAATGTGACAAACATGGCCCAACATTTCAATGAGACAACCATTCCTTGATGTTGCAATGTCACAAACATAACCCACTATCGAAATGTGATAAACCTATTCCAATGCCATAATGTGATAAGAAAAAGCATTATGTTGCAATGTGATTACCATAACCTTATGATGTGATGTGACGAACAAAACTTGATGTCACAATATAACGAGGAAAAGATTATCAACATTGCAATCTGAAAATAAACCATGGCTAACCACAATAAACATTGTCCAACATGGTTAACCATAATCAACATGGTCTCTACATCGCATTGTGTCAAACATTTCCTAACGTCGTAATGTGACGAACATATGAAGACCTTACAATGTGACGTCTGCAATGTGACGAACAAATTTGCATGTCACAATGTGATGAACATTTCCCTATCGACACCATTTCACAAAATATCCCCATCATTGCAATGCCACAAACATTTTGTATTGTTGTGATGTGATAAATACAACCTCATCATCCCAATGTGATGAACATCGCCTCCTCCTCACAATGTGACAAACACAACCCTTTGACGCAATGTGATGTAAAAAAACTAATGCCACAATGTGACAAACATCATCCAACATTGCAATGAGATGACCATTCCCTGACATCGCAATGTGAAAAATATAACCCATTGTCAAAATATGACACAAATATCCTAATTTCATAATATGAGAAACATTTCCAAATGCCACATTGTGATGTGACACAAATATCCTAACATCATAATGTGAGAAACATTTCCAAATGTCGCAATATGACAAACATATGCCTCATCATCACAATGTGACACAAATATCCTAATATCATAATGTGAGAAACATTTCCAAATCTCGCAATATGACAAACATAACCCATTGTCAGAGTGTGACGTACACAACATAATGTTACAATGTGAAAAACATAGCCCAACATTGGAATGACACAACCATTCCCTGGCGTCATAATTTCACAAACATAACCCATTATCAAAATGTGCCAAACCTATTCCAATGCTATAGTGTGATAAACAAAAACCCTATGTTGCAATGTGATGACCATAACCTTATGATGTGATGTGACGAACACAACTTGATGTCACAATCTAACGAAGAAAACATTATCAACATTGCAATGCAACAATAAACCATATTTAACCATAATCAACATGGTTCTACCATATTCAACATGGTCTCAACATCACAATGTGTAAACCATTTCCTAACTTCGCAATGTGACAAACATATGTGAATGTCACAATGTGACAAACCTTTCCCTATCGTTACAATTTAACAAAATATCCCCATGTCGCAATGCCATGAACCTTTTGTATTGTCTCTCTGTGAAAAATATAACCTCATCAACCCAATGTGATTAACATAGCCTCCTTGTTGCAATGTGACAGAAATAACCTAACATCATAATGTTAGAAACATTTTCAAATGTTGCAATGTGACAAACATAACCCATTGTTGTGATGTTTTGTACAAAACCTTATGTTGCAATGCGAAAAAGATCGCCCAACATTGTAATGAGACGACCACTCCCTGACATTGCAATGTCACAAATATAACACACTATCAAAATGTGACAAATGTATTCCAATGCCATAATGCGCTAAAAAAAACCCTACCTTGCAATGTGATGACCAAAACCTTACAATGTCATGTTATGAACAAAACCTGATGTCACAATTTAAAGAAGAAAATTTGATCAACATTGCAATGCGATAGTTCCTTATGATGTGATGTAACAATTAAAACTTGATGTCGCAATCTAACGAAGAAGACATTATCAACATTGCAATGCGACAATAAACCATGGTTAACCATAATCCACATGGTCCAACATGGTTAGCCATAATCAACATGGTCTCAACATCACAATGTGTCAAACATTTCCTAACGTTGCAATGTGGCAAACATATGTGAATGTCATAATGCAAGGAACATTGCCCTATCATCACAATTTAAAAAAATGTTCCCATCATCGTAATGTCACAAACATTTTGTATTGTCACTCTGTGACGAATATAACCTCATCAATTTTGAATTTTCATTATGCTAGGCTCAAGCATGATGTTTATTTCATTTTTAACATTTACTTGAACCATAAACAAATGCAGCTACACCATTCACAATTGTTGCAATAACCAAGATCACAAGAAGAAATACCATGCACAAGAACACAAGAAAAATCTTGGGAAACCCTTCTCAACAAGGGAAGAAAACCCAACAATCCTTTGCTATATTCTCAAGAGAAATACCTCACACACCATAGACCTAGAACACAAAATGGTTCTTTCAAAAACCAAGAAGGATAGTGCCCAAGAAAGGTCTGCACTTCATCGCTAGAATATGTACTTGCTGAAATTTCCAAAATCACATGTGTGTTGTCTTTCCTCAATGGGGAAATCACCTTTATTTATACTAGACTGGACACATCAAAATTGGTGTCTATTGGCACAACAGGGACAACCTCAATAACTTAGAATATAATTAATAATTACCATATTAATTATCTTTCACTTTATGGTTTGGCCAACCTGTACCATTTACATCACAATTAGGGTTACAGATAAATATAACTCTAAGAAAATATAGCAAGGGATCTCACACACCCACTAGTGCTCATCCACTAAAGGCACATCCACATGTGCTCAGCCACAAGGACGTCCAACTCAACAGATATCTATCTCACTAAGTCTCACATGAGAATCATCTCGACACACACTCACTAGTGCTTAGCCAGTAGGGTCATGTCCACCTATGCTTAGCCATAGGGACATCCTACTCAACATATATCTATTTCACTGAGTCTCATAGGAGAATGATCTGGAGTACCACATCATCTCAACTCTCTACATAGAGGAGAGAAATACACCCATCACATGGGAACTGTCACCCCTCATAGGGGTATACATCATTTCATCTCAAACTACAGACCCATATCATGGGCATCCTCCCCACACTGGGGCACACAACATTCCATATCATTCTCATAGATGAACGACACACCCATCTCATGGGTACACCCAACTCATGGGGTCTCTCACAGGTCAACTCACTCAGTCTGTGTCCGGGAGGATGTCTCACAAAGCTGTAATCATCAACACTCCCTCTCATCTAGGGAGGCATCCTCCACCAGGCCAAGTCTCTCAAGGAAGTACTCCAACTTCATCTTGGCATGCGGTTTGGTGAATATCTCTTCAATCTTCTCATGTGTAGGAATGTATTGCACATGTACCGCTTTCCTCTGCACTATATCTATGAAATAATGATATTTTATCTCAATGTTTTTCGATCTATCGTGAAACACATGGTTCTTAGAGAGATTCACACAGATCTGGTTATCACAATGAATAATGGTAGGATCCATCTCATGATCAAATAAATCTTTCAGGATCTTGCGAAGCCACACTGCTTCGTGTACTATCACACTCAATGATATATACTCTTCTTCTATTGTACTCAAGGGCACAAAGCTTTGTTTCCTACTGCACCATGAACCCATGGCAGATGTTAATTTAAAACAACAATTGGATGTGCTCTTCCGTTCCACTGTGCTCCCTGCCCAATCTGCATCGATATGTCCCTACAAACTCAAGTCTACATTGGAGGCATATCTCAGGCCATATCCAATTGTGCCTTGTAGATATCTCAGTACATGCTTCGCTACTATCCAGTGAGTCTATCTCGACTGACTCATGAAATGAATAAGTACATTCACTACATAGAATATATCAGGTCCGGTGTTAACCAGATACATCAATCATCCAATCAATTGTCGATACAAATTTGTATCAATCTCACCTGAATCAGTAGAAGCATCATTCATTTTCTTCAAATCCATCACCATCAGTGTAGGCATGGATTTTCACTCTGTCATACTGAACTTCTTCAATATCGCCACTATATATTTTCCTTGACTCAGGAAAATCTCATCAGTCCTCTGCCATACTTCTAGTCCTAATAAGTAGTGCATCATACCCAGATCCTTCATCTCAAAATTAGAAGTCAATGCTTGTTTTCATTCAACAATAAGTCTTTCTGAACTGGTGAGGAATAAGTCATCCACATATAGGACCAAGATTAAACACTCGTCAGCAACAATATGATAATATAGGTTTGGATCAACAACACTCTTTTTGAAGCCCAAACTCATCAAGAATCCATCCATTTTCTCATACCAAGCACGAGGTGCTTGCTTTAGTCCATATAGGGCTTTCTTCAACCCTCACATGAATCCTTCTGGCTTCTCGATATAAACTTCTTCCTCAATATCACCATTGAGAAAGAATTTCTTTACATACATATGATGTGGTTTCCAACTCATGGATGATAGTACAGATGGAAGTGTATCAGGATACTGGAGAAAATGTCTCATCATAGTCAACTCCCTCTGCTCGTGAGAATCCTCAGGCTACAAATCTCTCTTTGTATTTCTCAATACTTCCATCAGATGCATTCTTGATCTTATAGATCCACTTGAAAGTCATTACAGGCTTCCCTTCTAGTCTCGGAACAATATCCCATACATCATTCTTCAAGATGGAATGATATTCTTCTATCATGGCATCTTTCCATACCTACTCACCTATCGATTCTCCATGACAAGAAGGCTCAGAATCAATGATGTGACTTATGACTAAAACATAGCTCGAAAATATCTTTGGTCTCTTTCTCTCTCAGAATGTACCTTGAGGAGCTATATGTCCCTCTGCCTCTTACAAAGTTTGATGATCCCAGGAAGGCCTTTTATGGTCTACTGTAATTTTTCTTGGGACATCAATTGGAGCATTGGATGAACTGGATCAATTGGATTGAATGGATTAATGGTTATCTCCCTCTGAACTACTAAAGGGGGAGAAGGTATTGATTCTTCCTTCTTGTCAAATATTTTGACTCCCTCTGAGTCAAGTGACTCTCTATGAATACTGAAGGATAGATATCTTCCTTTTCCTGTTTACTAACCTGGAGATATCTCATGTCTTCTCAGGTGCTCTACTGACTCTACAATATTTCGATGATCTCTATACTAGGATAATAACCAATATGGCCTACCATAGGGATAACAACGAAAATGGCCTCTTGTACTAGAATAATAATCAATCAAGAAAATTTGGACTCTCGTACCAAGGATAATGGTCCAAGTCATGAGTGATCCCACGCAAGGGATAATACCCTTCACTTATCAAAATGAAATCAAATACAGGTTAATTATTAAATCAAATAATTAACAACTTACCTTAGTGTACAGTCATGCTCAATCTTGCATTTAGAGGAAGTAATGCTCATTTCTCATGTTTTCATCATTTTGAGGTGGTTCTAGGTCAATGTCAGTGGTGGAAGCATATTTTCTTCCTTTCTTTCTGGTAGGAAAATTTCTCGCAAAGTGTCCATAATTGTCACATCTAAAGCACTATATCTTTGACATGTCTCTTCTCTGATCACGACTTGAAGATGATGAAGTCTTCTCATCTTTGAATTTTTTCCTGAAGTTTCTTTTAAATCTTCCTCCTTTCTTTGTATTAAGTGCAAGAGCATGATTTTCTTCATGAGGGTAGTCTTCGATCCCTCTATCTCTAAGTCTAATTTCTTCTTGGGTACAGTCTGTCCACAGACGATCAAAAGTAGGTAGTTTTTCTCTTCCACTGATACTTTTAAGAAATGGTTCCCAATGGTTTGGAGTATTATTGAGAGTAGACAAAACAAGTTTTTTGTCAAATATGATTTCTCCAATGGCACCTATTTGATCTCTAATTTATGGCATCTTCATAAAGAAGGTAGCAACGGTGTCACCTTTTGTCATCTTGATATTTTGAAGTTGGCCCTTTAATGAAAGAACTATGAGGGTGTTGTCACACTCAAACATATTCTTTAATGATTCATGCATTTCATAAGGTGTCTTTAGGTTTGTAATACAAGGCAAGAGATGATCTCTGACTGAGTAGATTATTATCCTCCTTTCCTTTACGTCTTCTTCCTTCCTTTCTTCCTTCTCTTCATCGGTAGTTGTCTCTGGTAAATCCTTTTTTATTTTCCACAATAGATATTCCTCTTCAAGAGTGATCTGAATTATTTACTTCCAGGAGCTGAAGTTTCTTGATCCATCAAGCTTATCTTCCACCAAGGTTATGTTCTTCATATTTTCAGATTCTTCACAAAACCTTGTCATCTGGGCTAGAAAACCTAACGGCTAGGCTAGGATAGAAAACTTAGGTTTTTTTGGGCTTATGACTTCCAACAATAAGACTTTGAAATTCAAAAGAACATTGGTGAGATGAAAAGATCCTTCAATGAGTTGCAAAAACCCTAAACAAAAAATATGCAGAAAATTGTGAAACCCTAGGGCCAAAATTTTAAAATGCCTGGAAATGCAATCTGAAGCTTGTTGGAGGTGTGCTGAAGGAGGTTGTACACTGCTATACAATTTTTAGCCCCATTGTCCAAGTATAAGGTGTTTAAACACCTCAAAGGAGAGGGTCATATGGATTTTCTAGAAACCCTAGGAGGGTCATACGATTCTACAAAAGAGGAGGATGACTTGCTTGAAGCTTATGCAATGGGTTCTTCAAGACCTATGCTCTAATAGCATGTTGAATTTTCACTATGTTAGGATAAAGCATGATGTTTATTTTATTTTTAGCATTTACTTGAACCATAAACAAATGAAGCTACACCATTCACAATTGCTGCAATAATCGAGATCACAAGAAGAAATACCATGCACAAGAACGCGAGAAATATCTTGGGAAACCATTCTCAACAAGGGAATAAAACCCAGCAATTTGTTGCTATATTCTCAAGATAAATACCTCCCACACAATAAACCTAGCACACAAAAGGGTGCTCTTAAAAACCAAGAAGGCTAGAGCCCAAGAGAGGTGCACACTTCAACTCTAGAATATGTACTTGCTAAAATTTCCAAAATCACATGTGTGTTGTGTTTCCTCAATCACCTTTATTTATACTAGACTGGACACATCAAAAGTGGTGTCTATTGGAACAATAGGGCCAACCTCAATAACTCAGAATACAATTAATAATTACCATATTAATTATATTTTACATTAATTATATTTCACTTTATGGTGGGGACAACCTGTACCCTTTAGATAACAATTAGGGTTACAGGTAAATCTAACTCTTATCTAATATAGCAAGATATATCACACACCCACTAGTGATCAACCACTAGGGGAATGTCCACCTATTCTCAGCCACAAGGACGTCCAACTCAACAGATCTCTATCTCACTGAGTCTCACAAGAGAATCATTTGGACACACACTCACTAGTGCTTATCCACTAGGGTCATGTCCACCTGTGCTCAACCACAAGGACGTCCTACTCAATAGATCTCTATCTCACTCAGTCTCACGGGAGAATCATCTGGAGTACCACATTGTCTCAACTCTCTAAACAGAGGAGAAAAATACACCCATCACATGGGCACCTTCACCCCTCACATGGGTACACATCATTTCATCTCAAACAACACCCCATCTCATGGGAATCCTCCCCACAAATGGGCACACATCATTCCATCTCAGCCTCAGAGAGGAACAACACACCCATCTCATGGGAAAACCTAACTCATGGGCTCTCTCACATGCCAAATCACTCAGTCTGTGTCCTGGAGGATGTCTCACGAAGCTGTAATCATCAAAATCAACCCACTGTGATTAACATTGCCTCCTCATTTCAATGTGACAGAAATACCCTAACATCATCATGTGAGAAACATTTCCAAATGTTGCAATGTGACAAACATAACCCATTGTTGCAACGTTATGTACAAAAACTTGAGCCACAATATGAAAAACATCGTCAAACATTGCAATGAGATGACCAACCCTTAGCGTCGCAATGTGAAAAATATAACCCACTGTCAAAATGTGACAAACCTATTCCAATGCGATAATGTAATAAACAAAAACCCTACCTTGAAATGTGTGACCAGAACCTTACGATGTCTTGTTATGAACAAAACTTGAGATCACAATTTAACAAAGAAAATTTCATCAACATTGCAATGCAATAATGCCATATTAAACCATGGTTAACCATAATCAACACGGTCCAACATGGATAACCACAATCAACATGGTCCCAATGTTAGAATGTGTCAAAAATTTCTTAATGTTGCAATGAGACGAACGTTGCATTGTGATAAACATTTCTCTTTCATTGCAATGTGATGAACATAAACTATGATCACAATCTGTCAAACATAGCCTTAGAGTCACAATGTGACGAACATATCTTCATGTTGTAATGTGACACACATATCTTGTCGTCACATTGTGAAAGACATTTCCAAACATCGCAATGGGACGGACACAACCCATTGTCACAATGCGCTTTATTCAACTCAAAGTGGTACTGTGACAAACATAGACCAACATTTCAATGTGACAAACGTATTCCAATGCCAGGGAAGATGACACCATTTAATGATATTCAACCATTGATCAGTATAACAGAGCAAGAAATCCTTGTTTTTGAAAAATAACATATTGATCAACAACTTGCACCTTATAAAGTTCTTGGTGATAAACAAAATGATAATGATTCATGCATGAACCGGTAGTTGCACCACTTGAGTCATATGTAGAGTTTCATGAAGACGAAGCTGAAGAGATGAGTTTGCAAGTGTGTTCATTGATTTCTTCCATTAATGATGATAAAATATGGTAGGAAGTAAAACAAATAAAGAGTGCATATTTGAATCAGTAAGAGTATTTATCCTTTCATATCCCAATAGTTGTTTAGGAATAATTTTATCAGATACCATTGCAGCAAGGAGATCAACCTTGGTTCAACTAGAAGATGCTTTTTTTAACAATATGCCCATGATATTTCTTTCAGATTTAGTCCGTCAACAAGATCCTTTTCCTAATCATTGCTTGGATACCAGGGTTAACCATGATCTAGTTGAGACGATAATGATGGAGGTATTTTAGCAGTTAGATTTTAAGTTTTTGGCTCTCATAATTTCATGTTCATTATTTATGAAGTACCATGTTACAAGTTCCAACCAACAACCTTGATTGATTTCTTTAGTAGAAATAACAACAAGAAATCTTTTCAGCTTATGGTATTTCACGATTGGTTGCACTAGAAGGTTGACTATGTTGATATTTCTCATCTAACTGACCACTTAGCTGCATGTTACATTCGTCATCTGAGCATGTTGATCATGGAATCTTTGAAAAACTTCTAGAATATAATTTTTTGGGGCTTCGATAACTTTAAAAACAAGAGAGAGAGAGAGAGAGAGAGAGAGAGAGAGAGAGAGAGAGAGAGAGAGAGAGAGAGAGAGAAAAGAGAAACAAAGAGAAGTGAAATTTTGTTTTTTTGGGGCTAATAGTCATCATTTAAATCTATTGTTAAGTTGAATATTTTTCCTTATTTCCACACTGCCCTTTTCATATTTTAGTAATGTTGTTTTTTATGATTTAGGATATCAAGTATAGTCTTTTATTTTGAAGATTTTCCTTTCCTTCAGTTGTTGTTAGGTCCTAGTTTGCAATTTTTATTTTTATTTTTTACTTTTTTCCAGCATAGTCTAGTTTTCCTTACATAATAAATGCCTCATATGGGCAAATTATTTCATTTCCTTGTTTTCATTCATTATTAGTTTATTATCCGTTATTTTTTCAATTCAAACTTTTGAGTATGGTGTCACCAATCCACTTGTGCTCGTGTCTAGATCAACCTTGGATGAGGGTGACATGTTTCCCATTATGTAATAATTGTATTTGATAGGTGGGTAGTGTTGAAGAGACAATAGGAGTCTTGAGTTGTATTATTGTTTTGTCTCCTTAGTCATTGCATTGAGTTATAATTTTTAGTTAGTCAAAACCTCATCCAAACTTAGGGATATGGCACCATGTCTTCTACTTCCCGGTTTCTTCTTTGTGTTGAGGGAAATGTTTTCAGCATTGTCTTCCTCTTAGACAATCATTCCTCATCGACTTTGACTCATCATCTAAGAGGTGATCTAGAATATTGAGCACCTTGATGGTTGTTACCCTCATTGGTGGTAATCTCGCATTCAACAAAATTGATTATCATTGGGTCTTGATTGGATGAGATTAGTCATAGTTCGACTTCAGAGCATCATTGACATTGACAACTAGTGCTCATACCTTAGTTCCCATTAGCTCATTTGTGGGTTACTTTGTTCCTAGCATGCGTTTCATTATTAACATCTATCTAGGTGGATTTATCCCATTTGTTGGCTTCATATCATTTTCCAAAGGGAGGAGCATACATGATAGGTAGATTGTAGGTAGCAGTTGCAGATGGGCACATCATGGGTAAGTCCTCATTTCAATAGATCAACTGAGGCACAATGCATATTAATTCCAATTCCCAATGGATAAGCACATTTTTCTATATGTTGGATTTTCTAGAGATCATTTATTCACATATATAGAGTGCGTAGATTTTGAGATTCTCGACATCCTAAAGGGGGATCTCATCTCCTTGAGTCACCATTGTTAACCCCAAAATTTTCCTATGAAAATGGAGGGATTATATCTAGCTATCTTTCAACAATATGGTAGCCAAAGACAATTTTTCATAGAGATTAGAAGCAAGCTTTCTCAAGTATTTCAAAGGCTTATTCATTAGTTTAGGGGAAAATTTCTGATTTTAGCAATATTCCTACTTTTTGGGAGCTAGAGTTCGAAGGTTCACATGTCTAAGATAATTACATATTTGGGGTCCTTTGTGAGCTCACGATGCCAATGGAAAATTTTCAAGAAACATGCAAGATAATATTTTTTTTAGCAGTTAGAATTTCAATGCTTAGATGACGATTCCAAGCACATATTTGGATTCCTTCCAAAAAATTGAATCCACTGAGCCTAATTTCATTGACATACGAGACACTATTATTTTTAGCAGTGCCTATTTTTAGGCATACAATATTTGGTATTGTTCTCCTAGTAATTCGTGATGTTTTTCATCTTTTCCTATTTTTTAGGGGCATTTTTTTAGCATGTTTATTTTTAGCACGTGTGTTCTCCATGTGGAAGCAGGTAAAGGTTCCTTATTGGATAAATTTGGCAATGATATAAGGTTGAGTTGCATGCATAAGTTCTATTTTCAGTGGATGACTTATCAACTATTATTGGTAGGAGAGGTTGATTTTCTTGCATGAGGAGGATGTTATTATTAGAAAACCAGTTTATTTTGGGAAGGTTCACTTATGAGTTGAGTAAACACTGGATGGAGGGTGCACGATGTAAGATAATTATGGAGCAATTTATCTTCAATTCATATTCAATTCAATCAACACCACATGGAGAATTAAGGAAGGGTGCATGAGCTTGGCCAAATGTAGAATAGGGTATCTCTCTACATTTGGAGAATGGATGTTGCTGCTAAAAAAATGCATTGGCAAGAAATTTATCATGGAGACTGCTGCGAAAAGCAGTTTGAAGCCGCTAGTGAAGAATTATGGTTAAGAATATGAAGTCAATGACAAATCCATTCCCGTTTCCCTCCTTCGCATGCACTTGAATTGGAGGCCAAAGTTGGCAAATCCCGATTGCATGTATTAATCAAATATTTTTTTCTCCTTGATAAAATTTGCGGAGGTCCCTTTCATTGGTATTATACTTTAGTTTTTTCTATATTTTGACTCTTAGTGATCTACTATGGCTTTTAAGGAGCGTTGTTTTTTTAGTGAATTTTTTGGTTCATAGCTTGGAAAGTTTCTTTTACGTAAACCTATTTGAAAAATGTATGAGTTCATAGTATAATGTTTGTTCAATTCCTTTACTTTTATTGCAGAATATAGTTGTTTATTTCTCTTTGTGTTTGCATAGTTGATATGCCTTTTCTTTCTCAACTACTTTTATAATATGTTTTTTTAATAGTGTTTGATTTGTAATATAGTAAGCTCTTAAAAACAAGTTATTGTAATTTAAATAATAAATTTATAAATTTCTTTCCCTCAATGGGTAACAATTCAATTTATAAAGCTAGTAAAACAAGTGTTAATTTTAATAAGATTTTTATTTTCAGTCTATAGATAACGATATCCAATAAATTAAAAAATTGGGTTGCCCAATATATAATATATATGTATGGCTGAGAGGTCACCTTATTTTAGTAGACTTATTCAACTAAGGAAGACCATGTAGAAGCCCGTTAAATTCTATTTTTAATGGAAGCCCATTAAAAATAGTTTTTTTTTTAATGGAATTATGAAACTACTTGATGTAGAAACACATTTAATTGTCTCCTAACATTAACTAGAAACAATTATATGAATTTACATTGATTTCGAAATGTAATTGAAATTGAGAGATTCACCTTATGTTAACATTATCAAAATTGTAATTGAAATTGAGCTATTAGGTTAAAATTGTAATTGAAACTGAAATTGAGTGAATAGGTTTAAATTGTAATTAAAATTCAGATTAGGTTTTAAATTGTAATTGAGCAATTAGGTTTTAAATTAAAATTAAATTGTAATTGAGCGATTAGGTTTTAAATTAAAATTTATTTATTAGATTTTAAATTGTAATTAAAATTGAGAAATTAGGTTAACATTATTAATTTAATTATCAATAATAGTTATTATCTTATGAAACTAAGGAGGAATGACTTGATTGAAGCACATTTAATTTGTCCTAACATTAACGAGAAACAACTATATGAATTTACATTGATTTCAAATTGTAATTGAAATTGAGCAATAAGATTTACATTATTAATTTATGTTAAGATTAGGTTTATTAATATTAGAAATAACCATATTAATATATAATAATATTTTATTAAATTTATTAATAAAATATTAATAAAATTTTATTAATATCATTGTCATAATTATATTCATTGATAATTTTATCAATAAATATTATTAATACTTTATTGTTATTATACATAATACATTTATAAATATTAAGTAATAATAGTAAAAACAATTATATTTATTATTAGTATTAATAATTAATTATATTATAAGGGGTTCTTTAAGATTATACACATGTCTTTTATATAATTAATATTAATGCTAAATCATGTTAGCAATAATGTATTAATAATATATTAAGGTGAATAGTTATTGAGATTTAAGTTTGGGTTATTAGGGTTAGTATACACATATATTTTATATAATGATTATTAATTAATATTAATGCTTAATCATGTTAGCAATAATGTATTAATAATATATGGTTATTATGGTTATTAGAGTTTGAGTTTGGGTTATTAAAGTTAGTGTTGTTATGATTGTTAGAATTATTAAAGATAATTAATATAGTTATTATTAATATACAAGGGGTATTAATTATTATTATTAGATAATTTAATAATAATAATAATAATAACTATTAATATGCCTCCCAGGGGCAGCTTAATTGGCAAGTGCCTTGAATATGAAGTGATATGAAGTTCCATGAAGTTTCGAGTTCAAATCCCCCAGACTTACCATGTGTACCCCGTAAAGAGCAAGAGGTTAAAAAAAAAATAACTATTACTATTATTAATACTACTTTATTAATAACCACATTAATACATATCAATACTTTATTAAATTTATTAATAAACTATTATTAATGCTTTATTAATAATAAAAATCATAGAAATTATAAATATTATTAATAAAGTATTATTATATTAAAATTTAGCCATTAAGTTTTTTTTTTTTTTTGTAAGTAAGAAAATTATATTATATGTAGAGCCTGCTAGAGCTGAATAAAGGTTTCAAAATACAAAAAGAAATAGGCTGTAGTTACTGGACTGCCCCAACAGAGGGGAAACCAGTCCTGCCAGCTCCTAATTCACCAGTCTTAGACAGTTGCTGACTTATAAAACAAACAAAGTTCATACTAAATGCCACCTGGCCTAGGAGCCTAAAGAAACTAGGTATCCGAAAAAAGAGAGCTAGACACCTGGCGAAAAGCCCAACCACGTGGCGTTGAGGTCCTCTGCCCATGGTTCTGCCTCGGTGTTGATCAGCTGGTCATCCCCATGTTTCTCCTTTCGCTCCTCACGCTCCTTGTGCTCAGCGGGGCCACTGTGTTCTGCATCCTTCTGCCTCACTGCTGCTTGTCGTAGCATATCATCAATCTCAGTGTCAATTTCCTCCTCCGGTGTGGTGCCAGTGGGGTCCGAGGAAAGCTCCATTTGCATGGTCGAGAGGATTTGTAGAAAGGTGACCACATTGTCTTCGGTGGCTTGCAATCGAAACTTGAGATCCGCCACCTCCCTTCTGAGTTCGAAGACTAGATCATACAGTATGCCCAGTCTTTCTCTGAAATGCTCGCTGTCGGGGTGGGCCGCATGGTGGAGACATAGTCGATTGGCCTCTCCAAAAGCCCGTGGTGCATTTCTCCAGGTACTCGAGGATCCAGGGAATGACATGGTCGCAAAGAATTGCATCCGGGGGTCTTGAGGACAATGAGGAATCGCAGGCGACCCGCGCGGGATGGTGGCCATGGCATGTGGGAGCGTCGACTGCGGAGGTGGCTGGGTGGTCGAAGTGCGAAGATGTTTAGACCGCGCAAGAGATGGGGTGGCGCTTGGGGACAAAGTTGGGGGGTGGGTGGAGGAGCCTGTCATCGGGGAGGTTGAGGGCAAGAGCGTAGGTCTGCGGGGCTTCCATGGTGAGCCCCGCTTGGGCTTCCCTCTAATTCTTTCTTTCATGGGTGCAGGTGAACAGGTTTCAGAGCGTGGAAGAAGGAGCCAGAGTTGCAGATAGGCGGTGGAGAAGGTTTCAGAGCATGCCTGGTTATGCTTGTGGCGTGAAGGGAGGAACCCTTCTGAACGCAAGCCTGGTGGAATAACAAATGCAACGAGCCAAGCCATTATACAGTTTGCGGAGGAGCAAAGGGTGGCATTAATGCCCCTGACCTCGACCATCATGGCGAATTTAAACGCCTTAACTCCCCTGGGATGGTATTGTCCTGCTGCACGAGTTGGTCACGTGCCTGTGTGTGGCATTGCACCGTGTCCAGTCCCGTTCCTTGCCACGGGGAGTCCACTAACACCCCATCCGGGGAAGCATCTACAGAACCAGCTTTTTGCATACACTGCTGGAGGATAGGATGATCAGGATTCTGGGCGGAGTAGCAGCGGAGGTCCGGTCCTCTCCACTCAATGCCCACGTTAGCCATTTCATCCGCGATCTGATTCGCCTTCCTTCGGATATGAGTAGGGACGATCACCTGTTGAGAGTGCAATAGTTTTACAATGATCTGCAAACCATAGGTGAGTCTCCAGCTAGGCGATATATTGTCCGGGTTGACTCCATGCAGGATTTTGCGCAACAGGCCAATGATGACCTGGGAGTCCCCTTCAACGATAAGCTTAGTATAGTTGTTATGGGAGGCCATTTGCAGTCTGTTGATGAGGCCCCAGAGTTCTGCTGCATTGTTTGAGGAATGCCCGAGGGGGCATGCTCCTATGGCTAGAATATGTCCAAGATGATTTCGAAAGACAACTCCATACCTTGCATCTCCGGGATTGCCCTTCGAGGCCCCGTCAAAGTTGAGTTTGAGGAAATATTTTGGTGGAGGAGACCAGAGGGAAGGGCTACTTGGATGAGGGTTGGAAGGGGGGGAGGAGGTCGTCAGGGAGGGGGGAAGGGGAGTCCAGTGCCGAAGGACAGGGAGCTCGGAGGGAGAGCAGGCCAAGTCAGCCTCTGACCAAGGTCTGAGTTGGAGAGTTTCCATAATATTTTTTTTACAAAGATCCCAACATAGACTCCACGGATGAGCCCTATTCCTAAAGATTCGGCTGTTTCTTTCTTTCCATACTTGCCAAAGGACAAAGCCGGGTAAGAGCTGCCAAACCCTATTGAGGTAGGGAGAGCTAAAATGCTGATCTCTCCAGTTGTTGATGGTGTCAATGACACTGTCTCTGAGATGGTCCGAAGTGCGCATTACCATCGCTACTTGATCCCATACTTGCGTTGTGTAGTGGCAAGTGTTGAGTAGGTGATTCAAAGTTTCCTCCGTTTTTCCATAGAGGGTGCATATAGATGGTCCATTGAACCCCCTGTCAGGCTGCTAAATTGTAGCTTTTAAGTGTCCTGAATCACTAAATTGTCAAACCAGGGTTGGTATACTTCGAGCTGATACACAGTATGTGCAGGCAAGCGTCTAGTCTTTATTCGAATTCTATCCTAAAGATAAAGCACACACCTATTCTAAGAATTTGAATCCTGATGACTAACTCAAAACTGAGCATTTCCTATGGAATCATAAACAGGAGCAAAACAGTCTAGTACTCAAAGGCTCAGATTGCTATTTCTGTTAAAAGCACACTTCTATAAAATCATTCTAACTCTGTGTTTAACCCTCTACCATCAGCATTATCCTTTCGGTCATGACACACAGAGTAATGTCTGAACTGCGTTCATTCTGTGCGTACAAAACCAATCTAGGAGCTCTTAACTATAACCTGTCTATCCTAAACACACAAAACAACTATTGTTCAACCAAATGAAATGCATGCTATTCTAAGTTAAGAAAAGAAAGCAAAAACCAAGCAATCGTGTGCATATGTTACTCTACAGGCATC
>ML778376.1:925579-949895 GCA_009831015.1 Picea engelmannii | reverse complement strand
GGGGGGGGGGGAGAGGGGGAAAGCTATTCGAGATCAGGTGGATCTGTCTTGAGTTAACCATGAAGCTTCCAATTTCCTGTATAAGCTTATTTGTCGATTTTCGTCCACGTTTTTTCTCATCTTTTTGTGCCTTATTTGGGTTTTTTATCTGACTGCCCTGGATGCCCAGTGCTTTTCTTGCTTGAGCTGAGGATCCCGCCGAGGAGTTGAGGAACACTTTATGTACCTTCCTAAGCTGGTCTCTTGGAATGGTGTAGAGTTTTTGGTGTCGGTAGGCATGCTCAAGGTGTTCCAGATCTACTCCAACTAGATCCTGTTCTTCTACCTCCATGTCCTCATCCCCGTCTTATGTCTCCTACTGCTCAGGCGGGCGGCACATTGGGCCAGTTGGGGGAGGATCCGTCCCCTTGTTTTTTCCTGGTTGTTCAGCCTCTGGGTCTTTATTTTAAGAATCTATGTGCGGGGATGGTGGGATGATATGCTCCGGGTTTGAAGGTTCCTCTGGGTTATCTTGTAAAACTGCATATTTATTACTGGTGGAAGGATCTTTACTTACCTGAGCTGGTTGCTTCCTGCCCCCCTGTCGTCTTCTCCCTGTCTGTTGCGTGAATCCTTCCTTGTCCTTGCCATTTTCTGGATTCCCCTCCTTGTGCGGATTGTTGAGTGGACATTCCCTGAAGAGGTGTCCATGTTCGTGGCATTTTCTACAGCGAAAGGGAATATGTTCATAATCAATGGTTTGAGCCCAGTCCTCATCCTGATATTCCAGCATAATGGACCCCGGGAGTGGCTTTGCTATGTTTAGATGAACACAGATTCTTGCATAGGAAGTGTAGCGTCTCTGCTTAGTGGCTTCAGAGGACTTGACATAGATACCGATAGTGTTGCCTATACCAGCTAGAACTTCCTCCAACCAGAATTCCTAAGGGAGAGAGTACAACCTGATCCAGACTGGTGCATGGGTAAAGTCTTCCTTTTCGGGGCTGAACTTTTCTGTCCAGAATCTCAGAAATAGTCCTGCCGAGTTAAAAAAATAGGGTCCTCCATCAAAGATTTGGTTCCTGTCTTCTAGATTGTGGAGAATGATTGTGAAGAAACCCTTTGATCCCAGTTGAAGATCATAATGCCCTTTTGGCCTCCACCAGTACTGTATCCATTTGATTAGTTCTCATTCCGAGGGCCATAGCCCCAGAAACTTTCCTATCAGGGCGTGATCCTGCATATATTGTTTCTGTTCCTCGATACTGGGCGAGTTTATGACATATTTTGGGGCTTTTGGGGCTTGCGGAATGAACTTACCGGGGATCCAAGGGGCCGAGGCGTTTGCAGAGCTGTCTTCCTTTGCTGAATCCATGTCCGTGTCCCGATCTTTGAACGTCCCTTCGATCAGCAGTTGCGTGCGCATTTCTGGAGGCATTTCGAAGGTTGGCCTCTTCCATCTGGTCGTCGGATCTTCATTAGCCGTGACTTGGCTGTAGGAGACGCCAGTCGGCGCTTCCCCGGGGTGTTGCGGGAGCCCCTGCGGGGCCATTAAAGTGTGGCCGCAGTCCTCAGCGGCGGATGGAGTTAAAACCCTAGCTTCAGAATGAACTTGATGACAGGTGTGTGAAAGGATGTTTTTATTTAGCCATTAAGTTTTAAATTGTAATTAAAATTATAAATATTATTAACAAAGTATTATTAAATTAAAATTTAGCCATTAAGTTTTAAATTGTAATTAAAATTGAAATTGAAATACATTGATTTCAAATTGAAATTGAAATTTAGCGATTAGATTTACATTATTAATTTTGAACGGAAACAATATTTCTCTACGGTTTTGAACGAAAATAATATTTCTCCGGGAATACTATTTATTTGGTTTTTGAAAATTATTTTTGGCTTCTTTAATGGGTTCAACAATTGGACATCTGAAATGAGGTGAGCCACTTTTTACTTTGATTCAATTTTAATTATTTGTAAAGAGATTTAAATATATTTTATTTATTTTTTATTTAAAGTTTCATAAGTAAAAGTTGATTTGAGAGATAAAGTCAATCCATACTAATAATTGTTACATCTTTTTTCTATTATTTTCAATATGAGCACTCCACCACCTATTCCAAAAACTCACCCTAACAAGGGGAGGCCCCCCAAAATCACCCTAGATATATTTTACAATTATATGGAATCAGTAGAAAAAAGAAGAGAAGAGAGAGATGTCAAAATTCAAATAGAGTTAGAAACATTAGAAAAAAAGAGTGAAGAAAGAGATGTAAAACTCCAAATAGAGATAGAGGCAATGATTGATAAAAAAATTAAAGATACCATTCAAACTCAAATAGAGGATAGATTCTTAAGGTTCAAGGGTGAATTGCAGACAATGAAGGATAGAATTCAAGAAATGTAAAAACATAAACAATCAACCCAAGAAGGAGGGGTTGAAGAAAATCACAACTTGAGAGATAGGATTAAAGAGCTAGAAGAAAAACTAACCAACAATTTGACCCTCAGTAATATGGAAAACAAATTGGATATCAAACCCATCAAAGAGTAAATGAATAATCTAATTGAACTGGACCATGAGCATAACAAAAGATCCTTGAACCTCATAATTTTTGGTATAAAAGAACAACAAGAGGAGGATACGCTAGAAATAGTAAAAGAAGAATTAAAAAATAAATCACAAATTGATACAACTTACCTCATAGAAGCAAAGAGGCTGGAAAAAATAATTGATCACAAAGATAGGTTGATTTGTGTCAAAGTAAGTTGTAATGACCATAAATATAACATACTTAGTAAATATCTGAGCTTAAAAGGGTCAAGAATATTTATAAATGAAGACCTCATTCCTGAAGACCAAGATGAATTAAGGAAGGAAGTTCAAAACGTAAAAGAAGCAAGGAAAGAAGGAAAATGGGCAATAATTAGAAATCAAAAAGATATTGTTAGGGATAGAGACCAAAAGGATAATAATAAATAGGAATTTGGGACAGTCGGGATCCTTTTTTGGAATTGTCGTGGCTTTCCATGGGACAAAGGTCCTATGATAAGTTGGATCCCAAGTGATATTGATATTATCTGTCTTGCTGAAACTTGGGAGCATGAGTAGTCTAAGGTCCCTAACATGGAAGGATTTGTTGTGTGGTCGGCATGGAATAAAAAATCCCATCGTAGAGGGATATGAGGCATATCTTGTTATATTAGAAAGAGCATTTCTCCTCACATTCAACTTCATAAGATTAACCCTCTTAATCAATACATTTGGATATAAATTTCAGACACCAATGCTATGAAGACGTATATAAAAATTTGTTATTTTGCACCTATTAATTCTATTTTTTATAAAAAAAATAATCTAGATAAAAATTATCCCTATAATAATTTAGTACAAGATATTTATAATTTGAAAAATGAAGGTAATATCCTCCTGCTAGGAGACTTTAATGCTAGGACTGCAACTAAACAAGCTACTCTTTTAAGTAATGACGCCAACCATAATCTTTTATGGCTAGATGAGGACCTTGTTTTATCTAATATGATGCAAGAGAATCTCAAGCGAGCCAGCGCGGGAGCAAAAGATAGCTGGACAAGTGCCAGCGCAAATTTTGAAATTTCCTTGAAATTGATGTGCCATCTTAAATAAGATAATTAAGAAGGAGCGCACTTATATAATGTAAATGGACCTTGAGAAATTCGCTCTCGTCCTTAGTAGGTAGAAGGAATTTATGATGGTTAATGAAAAGTATATAGAATTCAATTCTAGATTAGACAGTTTTAGAGTGCAAGAGGGAAACGGGATATAGATACCCTCATTGCATATTGTAAAATAATTCTGGAGAGCATAGAAGAGAGCAGAGAGCTGTGTAGTAGACTCCATGTATTGAAGTTCTAGATTAATACAAGAAAGTTGTAATTTAGACTCATGGTGTTCATATATTCTCTATGTATGCATCTTTGAATGTTATTGTAGTGTACCTTTTTTCTTACCAAGGCTTTTAGCGCACTATGTAACAATCTGTATACACTTGCGTTGGACTTACATAACACATACAGTCCAATATATATTCCACATGCATTTAACGGTAATTAAACATGTTTAAGTCTCAGAGTAAAAAAATATAATTTTACTACTACGATTAAACAATCCATAACATTCCATGATAATTCATATACACAGCGGAATCATGATAATATATACAGCACAATCATGTGGAAATGTGATAAGAACATAATTAGATACTTATCTTGTAACAGTGGTGAAATCCACCAACCAAGTGCAGGCCTTCCACGAACCTCCCAGCCTTAGACCACACTGCTCACCATCTCAACAGTGGATCACCCCCGAGCTGGGACTGAGCTCCACCCTAGGGCAAGGAATCCTAGGCTAGGCTGAGGTTATAGGGAAAACAACACAGGCATATCTGGAAGGATTCTTCCCAAAAGATGTCATCTTACACCCACTACTGCCAGACTCTCATTCCCCACATGCCTGTTCCGCCCGGGAGTATACACCTTCACACGCACAGTCCATCGGTGCTAACCTCCCTCTCTGGGTCTCGACAATAGGCCGGATCAGGAAGTCTCAGAGCCCGTAGCTGGTGCTGGGCACTCTCTGGAAGAAACCACTTCCCAGCAAACTCTTTCACCTGGAAAGAGTTGCTCACAGGCCAACAAGCCTCACGCAGTCTAGAACTGCGTGCCACAACAAACACAGGGAAAACAAGCACATGCTTCCCAAAAACTGGTTCAACAGTCACAGGATGTTCTCATGGTCAAGATTTCAGAACAGGGCTCCACGCACAAGCTCGCTCAGCTTTTCATGGGAAAATAGAGACTCTTCCCCAAAATTGACATGGACATTTCATTCAGGGAACGCACACACTGGTTTTCTCTCATAGACAGACTCCACGGCTCTGAACAAGGGTAAACACGCATTCTTCAACACTCAACACAGGCTTCCCCCCTTGTGACAGACATACACGAGATCTCTTGTAGACTGGCTCGTACGGCTCATGTTCAGGGCAGTCGAGTCAAATGGAGGAGGAGGAACCCTTCTCATGGCTCGTCCCAGCCTTTTAGTGCATGTGCCAGGGTTGACACTTGTCACCCATGGGACTGCATGCATTCCACCAACACGCGTTCCTCCCACCACTTGGGAAATCATGTGTCCTTCCAAAAGGACTTCAGATAAAAACAGATGATGCACATATCTTTTGAAATAATATTAAAATATTATTTCCATGTTTAAGCCCCCCTAGGCTTAGCCCCTAGGCTCGACACTTAGCCCGTTTCCCACCTTCCAGCCCCTAATTCCTTGAAACTCTATGGACGCTCAGTCCCCCTTCACTCATTCATCGTGGTCGGTCTGCACCTGGCGGTGTTTATATTTTATTGATTATTTTGCATACATACAAGTACAACAATAGGCTCCTGGCCCTCAAACACTTAGGCTTCCTGGCCTAACAAACACATAAGCCTTCCAACTTATACAAAAATTGGCTCATCGACCTATAGAGCACATTTACAATTCATTGCATATATCATGATCTGTAACAAGGCTCGGCCTTGGGGACACTACAATCCCCCTCCCCTTATTTTTTCACTATCCTCAATGCAACTTTACATCGCATCTACAAGTTCTTCAAAATTTTCAAAAAGGTGCAGGTACTCTGCCCGCATAACATCTGCATGCTCCCATGTCGCGTCCTCAGGACCGTACCAGGTCCACTGGACCTTTACAAGTTCTATAGCTCGATTCTGGAGCTGTTTGCTTTTCCTGTCCAATATGTGCATAGGATGCACTTGTAGGACACCCTCTGGTTCCACCTGAATCACAGTCCAATCGATAACATGATTAGCATCAGGTACATATTTCTTAAGCAGTGAAACATGAAACACATTATGTACATTCATAGATGCAGGTAATGCAATCATGTATGCAACTGGCCCAATCCTTTCTAGGATCTCAAATGGCCCACAAAATCTTGCTGCCAACTTGGCGCAACTTCCCATCTTTAGGGAACTCCTGTTAGTTTTGACTTTCAAGAAAACATGCTCACCCACTTTGAATTCTCTATGGGTTCTGTTACTATCAGCATAACTTTTCTACCTGTCCTGGGCAACTTTCAGATTCTGTTTTATTTTTATCATTTGATCTTCCATCTCTTTGAGTAGTTCAGGTCCAACTACTACTTTGTCAGCTGGATTATCCCAGCTCACTGGAGTGTTGCACTTTCTTCCATAAAGTGCTTTGAATGGGATCATCTTCAGAGATGTATGATACCCATTATTGTAGGCGAATTCTACCAAATGCAAGTAGTCTTCCCACCTTGATGGTTTATCCATCACATACATTCTTAGCATGTCTTCTATTACTCTATTTACTCTCTCTGTCTGTCCATCAGACTCAGGATGATATGCTATACTAAAGTTCAGATTTGTTCTGAATCCTTTGAATAGTCCTTTCCAGAAATTCGAAGTGAATTTCAGGTCTCTATCAGACACAATTGTCTTAGGAATTCCATGCAAGCATGCAACTTCTTTTAAAAATATATCAGCAACATCTGCTGCTCTGTGGGTGGTTTTCAGTGGAATAAAATGGGTAGCTTTAGTAAGCTTGTCCACCACCACCATGATTGAATCATGCTGCTTGCTTTTTCTGGGCAATCCTATGATAAAATCCATTGTTACCACGTCCCATTTCCATTCAGGAATAGGTAAAGGCTGCAACAACCCTGCTGGATGCCTATGCTCCGCCTTAACCTTCTGGCACTCCATACATCTGCCGATGTATTCAGCTATTTCTTTCTTCAAACCTGGCCAAAAATAATGGCTTTTGACTGCTGCCACAGTCTTCTGATATCCAGGATGTCCAGCATAAGCCACGTTATGCATCTCCTTTAGAATTTCTAGCTTCAATTCTCAGACATTAGGTACATACACTCTGTTTTTATACAGAAGTCAACCATTAGTTCCCAAGGTGTAACTTTCCTTGGTCTATGGTCTCTCACACTGTTGTAGCTTTGCTACAAGACTTTTGTACTGCAAATCAGCATTGGCAGCTTCTAAAATTCTTTCTTTCATCTCAGTTTGGTACATGCTAATGGCTGTAGCATGTAATTCATGCACTTTTCTGCTGAGTGCATCAGCCACCTTATCTTCTTTCCCTTTGATATGCTTGATATCAAAGTCATATTCGCACAGAAACTCCAGCCATCTGATTTTCCTAGCGTTTAAGGTCAGCTGATCAAATAAATACTTCAGACCGTTATGGTCTGTTCTCAACTCGAATCTCTTGCCCATGAGGTAATGTCTTAATTTTATCAAGGCGTGGACAATTGCTGCCAACTCCAAATCATGAGTGGCATAATTCTTCTCATGTTCCTTCAACTTTCAGGATTCATAGCAAACTACAAATCCTTCTTGGTTGAGAACTCCTCCCAACCCCTCCTTACACACATCTGTGCACACTACGTAATCCTTGTTTGGATTTGCAATCCTCAGGATTGGAGCACTAGTGAGCAGTTGCTTCAGTCCCTGGAAGCTGCTCTCACATTCATCAGTCCACTGAAATTTCTTCTCCTTCCTTTGCAAGGAAGTGATAGTATGCGCTATCCTTGAGAATCCGGCTATGAAACTCCTATAATATCCTGCCAAACCCATAAAAGATCTTACTTCTGTCACATTCCTTGGCGCTGGCCATTTTCAAATGGCCTGTAATTTTTCAGGATCCACAACGATCCCTTCTTCAGATATTATATGCCCCAAGTAATGGATCTGCCTTTGGTAAAAGGAGAACTTGCTCAGTTTTGCGTACAGCTGGTGTTATCTCAACACCTGTAGCACCATTCTCAAGTGTTGTTCATGTTCTTCCTCTGTCTTGGAATACACCAAGATATCATCCAAGAAGACTATGACAAAATTGTCTAGATAATTTCTGAACACTCCATTCATTAAGCACATAAAGACAGCAGGCGAATTGGACAATCCAAACGGCACCACTGTAAACTCATAATGACCGTACCTTTTTCTAAAGGCGGTCTTGCTGATGTCCTCATCCCTTATTCTCACTTGGTGATATCCAAAGCAGAGATCTATTTTCGAAAATATTTTTGCATCCTTCAACTGATCGAAAAGGTCATCAATCCTCGGCAAAGGATACTTGTTCTTGACAGTGACCTTATTCAACTGTCGAAAGTCAATGCACAGCCTCAACGTCCCATCTTTCTTCTTCACGAATAGGACTGGGGCTCCCCATGGTGACACGCTAGGACGAATGTAACCTTTCTTTAGTAGCTCTTTGAGCTGCAATTGCAACTCTTTCAGCTCTGGTGTACTCATTCTATAAGGATCCTTCGAAACTGGGGCTGCTCCAGGCATCAGATTTATAGAAAAATCGATGTCCCTCCTCAGAGGTAGTCCAGGTACCTCCTGAAATACATCCTTGAATTCTTTGAGTAACTTGTGGTTTTCCAAATTTGATACTACATATTGGGATGCTTCTTCCACTTGAGCTGTAAATAATTGACAGCCTTTCCGGTAACATTTCTTCAGCTGCATGGCTGAGATTTCCCTCACAACCATGGCTCTGGGAATTCCTTGGACTGTTACCTGATTTCCCTCTTTGTTTAGGCATGTGAAACTCTTGTTACGACAATCCAGAAGGGCATGGTGCTGGTCCAACCAGTCCATCCCAATTAAGCAATCATATGAGCCTAAAGGCAGAATGTTCAATTCAGCCTTAGTGCTCATTCCTTTCATGTCCACCGAACAGGAATTAACCAATTCAGTGACCTTCCTCTTGGTCCCTGTGGCTAACTGCACTAACCAAGACTTCTCATGTTTTCTCTTCATTAGATGCAAACTTTCCACCACTCTAGGATCTACATAACTATGGCTAGCCCCTGAATCAATCAAAATAACAAGTGGTCGATTGTTGATCATACCTTCCACTTCATTCATGTGCGATTGAAATTCCGCTTGCTTATTGTCCAGGGCTACGTAGATCCTCGGCATTCTGCTGCCCATATCCTCCACTGTTTCAGCTTGCTGAACCATATGTACAGTTCTTGCCTTACTATTTTTATGGGGACAATCTCTGTACTTGTGGTTTCCTTGACAGCCCCAACACTGAATGGGCGCATGTCTCTGTCTTTGTGGTATTTCTTCAGTCATTCTCGGCTCTCTAAACGATGGCTGTCCCTGAAGACTGTTTCTGAAAAAGGATGGCTTGTCTCCCTTCTGCCTCTGTTCTTTCTTAACCCTCTTCTGGTCATCCCAAGCCTTACAAAAGGTAGGATTTTCTCTTTGTTGTTCATATAGGCATTTCTCCCTTCTTATGGTTTCTTCCATGGTCTTAGGATCATCATATTGAATCTTGTCACCAATGGAAGGCGGCAGTCCACTCAGATACCTATGAATTTTGACAGCCTTGTCTTTGATGAATGGAACATACCTCAGTAGTTCCAGAAAACTTCGTTCATACTCATCAATGGTCATACTGCCCAACTTGAGTTTGAAGAACTCCTTCATCTTTCTGTCATAATATCTTTTAGTTAGGTATTTCATCTCGAAATATCTCTTAAATTACTTCCAAGTGACCTCTTTCTCTCTAATGTGCTGCACCTGCACAAACTGATCCCACCACATGGATGCTTTTCCTTTCAGTTGGTACATTGCAATTCTTCCTTCTGCATGGGCAGAATAATTTTGTAGTTGGAAGTATTTCTTCATGCCAAGCAACCAGGTCTTGACATCTTCCTCCTTTTTATGTTCTCCATCAAATGTGGGAGGATTAATCTTGTTCATTTCTCCTTTCAATTCTTCCTTTCTAGATTTTTGATGTTTTCTGGTAGGGGACAGGCTTGCACTACTGTGTGTCTTACTATCAGAACGTCTTTGGGAGCGACTAAGATGTCGGCTACTGCTCCTCGACCTTCTTCTTCTTTCATGGGTTTTGCGACTCCCCGTCATACTTGAGTCTCTTCCTTTCTCGAGTTTCTTCTCTATTCTTTCCAGGCTCTTCAAGAATTTTAAGTTTAATTCCCCTTGCCGATCCTTGACTTTCATGAGCTTTCGGCTATCAGCTCGACTCTCCTTTGCCTCTCTTTGTAGCCCTTCAATGATTTTCATCATATTTCCTTCCTTATCCATCTCCTTTCCATGCCCATTAGAGTTTAATCCTTCGAATCTCAGGTTAACATCCTTTCCTTCCCATTCATCTTCTATTTCAGGGGTAAACTTCACTTTTCCCCACTCCATACTTGGCATTGATTAACTGGGGTTCTGGCCTTCATTGAACTCTGCACACGCACTCTGTGCAATTAAATTTGAAATTTGTCAGGCCATTAAACCTTCGTGAACAATCCACAATATTTATAAGCCAGTTTCGGACAAAATAAAAGACATTTCGTTTTTAAACAAGTTTCTTGAACTGGAAGTATTATGTATCTCTCCCATTTCTTTGCGTTTGAGGCAATTTCCAAACAGTTCTGGCACTCGTCAGTCTTCTGTAATATAACGCGCAGATGGCGCGAATTTTTCAAGCCTTCATTTTCTTGACAATTCCTCATCTTTTGTGACAATCAAGTTTAAGAAAGTGTTTTCAATTTCACGAATTTTCTGAGCTCTGTTCATCTCTATACTTGTCGGGTGTTCGAAAATTCAGTTTTCAGTATTTCAGAACTTTCGGAACCTTGAGTTTCGGGGTTTCAGAGTTTCGGTACTGGAGAGCTCCCGTTTCACTCTCCTTCCCCACCCCCAACTTCCGAAATTCCAATTTACCTTATTCTACAGGTCTACAGCACAACTGTCGCCCTCAACCGTAGTGGTACGTGGTGGGTTTTGGAGGATCCTCGTCAGCTTCGGTGACGTCATTACGGTCCCACCTCTCTTGTCTTGTATTCCCACTCGCTGGCACATGGTACTCTTCATGTGTCTACATGTCACATCTACCGATTGAAGCTTCAGGTGTCAAGGTTTCGTGATCCCCGACAACATGAGTTCCTATCCTCACGAACTCCCGATTCTTGATTTGTCGATGCGCCTTTGCCTTAGCCCCCTAGCTATGTTGAGGTCCATGTGACCACCTCTCATAAGACCACAGTATTTTACTCTTATCGGGGTTTCGGACTTCCCAATGTCCAAATGCACATGTCCTCAGGATTCACGATTCTTCGAATCCCGATGCGTCCCTCACACGTTAGCCCTCCTAGCTTAGCTCCTGGTCCATGTGACCTCTACCTCATGACCATAGTCAAACCTCTCGTCGGGGTTTCGGGGTTCGAAGTTTCACAATGCATGGACTTCTTGTCCCTGCGATTCTCGATATCCCGATGACCCAAATACCTATAGACGACTCACTTGTCAGGCTTTTTCCCAATGACTCTGATATCGCGATTTTCGATTTTTCGGAATGGAAAATCTCACGACATGTGTCCTCCGTCTTTCGAAGGGTCTAGATATATTTTAGGCTTTCACCTTTAATCACTAAGGTTTTAACCTTCAGACACCTCCTGACAGATCCAATGACTGTCAGGTTTTTCCGGTCGAGATCTGACGGCTCAGACGGTTTCTAAATAATTCAGGATTTCGCGTTTCACGATTTCCATACTTCTGTGCCATTTCCAATTGAATTTTAATCCTTACGCATATTTTTCCAGATTCGATGGTCATGAGGGCTCGCCTTCCTTCCCGAACGGATCCTAAGGTTCTAACACCATTGGTGTAGAGACCTGTCTCCCCGTGGCCATAGACCACATCAGCCTGCGGTTTCATAGCACCGCTATACTTCCTGAGTTCTTAATAAAAACTCGTCAAGTGTCTCCTTGACGCTTTGGAGCAAACCAGGCTCCGAAATTGGTCCTCCCGACTCAATTTCCCCTTGCATTCTCAGTCCAAAGACCGCTCCACTGGCCCATCTAGGCTCAGTGTCGAAACCTTGGCTCTGATACCAATTTGTAGTGTACCTTTTTTCTTACCAAGGCTTTTAGTGCACTATGTAACAATCTGTATACACTTGCGTTGGATTTACATAACACTTACAGTCCAGTATATATTCCACATGCATTTAACAGTCATTAAACACGTTTAAGTCTCAGAGTAAAAACATATAATTTTACTGCTACGATTAAACAATCCATAACATTCCATGATAATTCATATACACAGTGGAATCATGATAATATATACAGCACAATCATGTGGAAATGTGATAAGAACATAATTAGATACTTATCTTGTAACAGTGGTGAAATCCACCAACCAAGTGCAAGCCTTCCACGAACCTCCCAGCCTTAGACCACACTGCTCACCATCTCAACAGTGGATCACCCCCGAGCTGGGACCAAGCTCCACCCTAGGGAAAGGAATCCTAGGCTAGGTTGAGGTTACAGGGAAAACAACACAGGCATATCTAGACGGATTCTTCCCAAAAGATGCCATCTTATGCCCACTACTGCCAGACTCTCATTCCCAACATGCTTGTTCCTCCTGGGAGTATACACCTTCACACGCACAGTCCATCAGTGCTAACCTCCCTCTCTGGGTCTCGGCAATAGGCCAGATCAGGAAGTCTCAGAGCCCGTAGCTGGTGCTGGGCACTCTCTGGAAGAAACCACTTCCCAACAAACTCTTTCACCTGGAAAGAGTTGCTCACAGGCCAACAAGCCTCACGCAGTCCAAAACTACGTGCCACAACAAACACAGGGAAAACAAACACAGGCTTCCCAAGAACCGGTTCAGCAGTCACAGGATGTTCTCACAGTCAATATTTTAGAACAGGGCTCCACGCACAAGCTCGCTCAGCTTTTCCTGGGAAAATAGAGACTCTTCCCCGAAATTGACATGGACATTTCGTTCGGGGAATGCACACATTGGTTTTCTCTCATAGACAGACTCCACGACTCTGAACAAGGGTAAACACGCATTCTTCAGAACTCAACACAGGCTTCCCCCCTTGTGATAGACATACACGAGGTCTCTTGCAGACTGTCTCGTACGACTCCTGTTCAGGGAAGTCGGGTCGAATGGAGGAGGAGGAACCCTTCTCACGACTCATCCCAGCCTTTTAGTGCATGGGCCAGGGTTGACACTTGTCACCCATGGGACTGCATGCGTTCCACTAGCATGCGTTCCTCCCACCACTTGGGAAATCACGTGTCCTTCCAAAAGGACTTAGGATAAAAACATATGATGCACATATCTTTTGAAATAATATTAAAATATTATTTATGGGTTTAAGCCCCCCTAAGCTTAGCCCCTAGGCTCAACACTTAGCCCCTTTCCCACCTTCCAGCCCCTAATTCCTTGACACTCTGTGGACGCTCAGTCCCCCTTCACTCATTCATCGTGGTCGGTCTACACCTTGCGGTGTTTATATTTTATTGATTATTTTGCATACATACAAGTACAATAGGAGGCTCCTGGCCCTCAAACACTTAGGCTTCCTGGCCTAACAAACACATAAGCCTTCCAGCTTATACAAAACTTTGCTCACCAACCTATAGAGCACATTTACAATTCATTGCATATATCATGATCTGTAACGAGGCTCGGCCTTGGGGACACTACAGTTATGCTCATGAATGCTTTACTCTTTCTGTCATGCAATTGCTTTTATGCTATGTATGAATGATTTCTTATTGAATGTTTGAAATGTGAGAGGAAAGAGGAGAGGAATGATTTTTCAATTGTTTCTCTATCTGAGCAAGAGTTCCTGCAAGGAGTGTAGTTGAATTTTCTGCAAGGAGTGCATGGACAAGGTGTTCAGAGGTTCATCTCTGAAATCTCAGGAGGGATAGCTTTTGTTCTCATTCACACAAAAGGTGCAGTCGAGCACAGGAGCCGTGTAAGGAGTGCGCAGGCCAGGTGAGTCTCAGGGGTGTGAACCTGAGTAAAGTATTTAGAGACTGTTGCTGCAGTGGTGCGCTTGGTCGAGGGTTTTCAACACCTGGAAGTGGTTGAAGGTCTGCCGCAAGGAGTGTGTGCAAAGGTTTTTTTTTTCTAAAAGACCCAGAGTCATAAGGGATCTCAAAGGGATTAGAATCTTCGAAGGAGTTGAAGGAAGGCATAGTGACGAGGGACCACAGGAGAACAAGTTTCGCGGAGAGAAACACCTTGGTTAGTTGTGCAGAGATTCTTAGAGGAAAGAATGGACGGCCGGGATTCTCTGAGGAGAATTCACGAATTTTCGTGAGCTGTTAGATCTCACAGAGCAGCAAGGAAGATACGACGATTATTCCTAAAGTTCTAAAGCTCAGGAGGAGTAGGACCATAGATCCAAGCCATAAGGGTCGTTGGATTTACATGTGGATTTCCATATCGGGGTTTCGTAGGTTGAATTCTTGTAAACTTTGCAACGGGAATCACGATATCACAAAATGCGAAGTCCCAAAAACTAAGGGGATTGTGTGGGCCACAATGGAGTCAACAAGCGGACAGGTAGCGCACTCTCGACAAGAAGTAAATTCAGTTGACGGTTTCAGAGTTTCGTGAGGTGAAGTCCCGAGCCTTTTGCATTAGAATTCACGATATCGCGATGTCCGAAGTCCCGAAAGAAGTAAAGGGGCGTTGAAAGGTCAAAGCTCGTGAGTGTATCAAAATTTCGACAAATCGGGATTCGGGAGTCGAAGAGACGAGTTGTTCGACATCGCGATCGCCGAAATTGCGATAAGGAAAATCCCGAAAAGGAAAGAGGAAAGGTCAACGTTGACTATTTTCGAGTTTCGGGGATTCAAGAGAACAATGCTCGACCCACAGACTCGCGAAAGCACAAAATCCGATATCCTAAGTGCAAAGAGGGGATCCCACGAGGATTTGTTGTGGGTGCATATTTTCTGAAAGGAAAATAGAAGAGTCAGTGCAAAGCTCTTCGGGCCGGTGTAAAGGAAATATCCTATGTTGACATGGACCTTCTGACCTGCGGGTTGAGGAGGGTTGCAGGCGTCGACATCAGTTTGGTATCAGAGCTCAAAAAGGTTCTTTGCTTTTTGTAGCAGAGAAAAAGAGAATTCACCATGCCGCAAAGGAGAAGGGACAGGAAAACACCCGATTCACCAGAGGAGAGGGAAATGCCGAGAAGAAGAGGCAGGCAGATGACAGATCTAGCCATGGAGAGAGAGATGTGTGATCTATGAGCTAGACTTGAAGACATGGAGACAACACAAAGACACACAGTCAATGTTGGGGATCTTAGTGATTCCGAGAGAGAAATCAAGGCTGAACATAAAGAAGAAGTTGCCGCTGAAGATGCAGCAAATGAACGTTTGATCAGAGCTATTGCAAGAATGGGTGCAAGAGCAAAGATGGACATTCCAGTTTATGAGGAAAATCTGGATGCAGAGGAGCTTCTAGACAGGATTAGAGCTCTGGACACATACTTTGACTATGAAGATGTCGAATAAGACACGAAAGTCAAGCATGTTGTCACTAGATTGAAGGGACATGCAACATTGTGGTGGGATGAACTACAAGCTGACAGACGCTGCAAAGGCAAGCAGAAGATCAAGAGCTAGGATAGAATGATCGTGAAGATGAAGGTGAAATTCATCCCCAGGGATTATCAAATTACTCTGTTCAGGAGAATGTAGAACCTGAGACAGAAGCTGATGATAGTGAAAGAATACACTGAGGAATTCTATAGGTTGAACATCAGGGCAGGTCATCGGGAAAGCGATGATGAGAAAGTAGTGAGATACATGAATGGCCTGAGGTATGATATTCAGGATGAGATGAGCATGGTAACCATCTGAACAGTGGAAGATGCTTATCAGATGGCTCTGAAAGCGGAAGAGAAGCTAAGCCGAAAGCAGGGTCAAAGAGGCCAAGGTAAAAGTCAACCCAGAGGCAAATCAGTTACCCAAGATAAATATAAGAAGCCCAAGGAGGACTGGAAGAAACCTCAAACTCGAACTGAGAGAGGTGGAACCTCACAGCGAGGGAAATATGCTGAACAAAGAGGATAGCATATTGAGCAGAGAGGAGATTATGCTGATAACAATACTTTTCCTTGTACTAGAGGTAGAGGAAGAGGAAGAGGTGGAGTAATAACATGCTTCACATGTGGAAAGAATGGGCACAAGTCTTACGAGTGTCCAGACAAAAAGAAGGAGAGTGGATAAGCTCACATCACCGAAGCACAGAGGCGGGATGTTGAGGCAGAAGACGTTGAAGGCGAAAGATCACTCATGATGTGAAAAACTCTTTTGACACCAGAGAAGGAGGTAGAGAGTTTAGTCCAAAGAACCATACTTTTCCAGACTACTTGCAAGACCAAGGATAGGGTATGCAAGGTCATTGTGGATAGTGGTAGCATAGATAATCTCATTTCTACAGAAATGGTAGAAAAGTTGGAGCTGGAGACGATTGGTCATCCAATCCCATACAAAATTTCGTGGCTACAAAAAGGAAATCAGGTAACTGTCACTAAATAGTCTTTAGTTGAATTTAAGATAGGAGGATATAATGATAAGATATTATGTGATGTTACTCATATGGATGTTTGTCATCTATTGTTGGGTAGACCATGGCAATATGACAGGAATGCGATTCATGATGGAAGAATGAACACATACACCCTAGAGAAGAATGGGAGGACACACATGTTGCTTCCAATTAAGGATAAGAAGGTGAAACCAGAAGTAAGCAACACAGTACTTCTCATGAGTGGGAAGGAAATTCTTACAGAGGTTAAGAAGAAGGAGGATCTACAATTCATTGTGGTCAGGAAACTGAAGATTGTTTTGACCAGCACAAGAGTGGATGATTTACCAGAAGAAATTCAGGAACTGCTGGAAGAGTTCGCTGATATAGTAGTGGACGAATTGCCTTGTTTGTTGCCACCGATTAGAAGCGTGAGTCATCATATTGATCTCATATTAGGAGCTATTTTTCCAAACAAAGATGCGTACATATTGATGCCGCAAGAGAATGAAGAGGTCAAAAGACAAGTCCAGGAGTTGTTGGACAAAGGTTTGGTTAGGGAAAGCTTGAGTCCATGTGTTGTTCCAACAGTACTCAGTCCAAAGAAAGACGATGCTGGAGGATGTGTACTAACTCGAGGGTGATTAATAAGATAACCATCAGGGACATATTTCCATTGCTAAGGATGTATGATCTGATGGATTGCTTGAGTGGAGCAAAGTATTTTTCAAAGATTAATTTGAAAAGCGGTTATCATCAAATCCGCATGAGAGAAGGTGACGAGTGGAAGACAACATTCAAAACCAACAAAGGGTTGTATGAATGGCTTGTTATGTCGTTTGGCTTAACAAATGTGTCGAGTACCTTCATGAGGTTGATGAACAAAGTCCCGAGAGATTTCATTGGAAAATTTGTCATTGTGTATTTAGATGACATATTGGTTTACATTAAAACAGTGGCAGAGCATCTGAAGCATTTGGCTATAGTGATGCAGAGGTTGCAGCGGGAGAAGTTTTTGATAAACATGAAGAAATACTCATTCATGAAGACGGAGCTCATCTACTTGGGATTTTTTATTTTTGCAGATGAGTTGAGGATGGATCCAGATAAGGTGGAGGTAATCAAGAATTGGCCATCACCGAAGAACATATTTGAGGTGATAAGTTTTCATGGATTGGCTAGTTTCTACCAGAAGTTCATCAGGAATTTCAGTGGAGTTAGTGCAGAAATGATGGATACAGTGAAGAAAAGACACAAGTCTTTTCATTGGACTGAAGAAGCTAAGAAGAGTTTTAATTTGTTGAAGTGGAAGATTACGAAACAACCAATTTTGGTGTTGCCAGATTTTCGAAAGACATTTCAAGTGAAATGTGATGCAAGTGGATTCGTAATAGAGGCAACCTTGAGTCAGAAAGACAGGCCGATAGCATACTTCAGTGAGAAGATGAATGAAGAGAAAGTAAAATACTCCACTTATGATACGGAGTTTTATGCTATCATACAGGCATTGAAGAAATGGAGACATTACTTGATTCCGAAAGAATTTGTCTTCTACAGTGACAATCATGCACTGCAGTTTGTGACTCAACAGGAGAAGTTGAATCAAAGACATGTCAAATGGGTTGAATACATGCAAAATTTCACTTTTGTGATTAAACATATTTCTAGTACTGCTAACAAAGTTGTTGATGCTTTGAGCAGGAAGTGTTTGCTATTGTAGGAGTTCAGAGTCAAAACATTGGGTTTTGATGATCTCAGGGACATGTACACAGATGATTAGGATTTTAAAGAGGCGTATGAAGCAACTGAGAATCCAATTCTTAGGGATAGAATCCAATGGAAATAATACATGATCCAAGAAAGATTATTGTTTAAGGGTAATCAAATGTGTATTCCGAAATGCTCCATGAGGGAGAATGTGTTGAAGGAGAAACACAGTGGAGGATTGGCAAGACACTTTGGTCACGACAAGACGTTCACAAAGTTGAATGAGTCATATTTTTGGACGAGAATGCGAGCAGACGTTAAGAGATTCATGGACAGATGTGGAATTTGCTAGCATTCGAAGGGAAGAAGATAGAATGCAAGGTTTTATTAACCATTGCCCATACCAGAGAGGCCGTGGGATGCAATTAGCATGGATTTCATATTGCGGTTGCCAAGAACACAAAGAGGTTCCGAATCAATATTTGCGGTGGTGGATAGATTTTCCAAGATGGCACACTTCATTCCATGTCAAAAAACCAGTGACGCAACTCACATTGCGAATCTGTTTTTCAAATAAGTCATTCGACTTCACGGTTTGCCAAGGAGTATAGTTTCGGACAGAGATACAAAGTTCATAGGGCACTTTTGGAGGACCTTATGGAAGAAGCTGGAAACTAAATTGTCGTTTAGTTCATCTTATCATCCTCAGACGGATGGACAGACATAACTAGTAAACAGAAGTCTGGGAGACTTGCTGAGAAGCTTGGTGACAGAACACCATAGCCAGTGGGACAACATATTACCACAGGCAGAGTTTTCTTATAACGACTCAATTAACAGGAGCACAGGGTAGAGTCCATTGCAGGTTGTTTATGGCATATAGCTGAGGATAATTTTTGAATTGAGAGATTCAGAACAGACTGTGACTAGGAGTGCTAGTGCAGAAGATTTTGCAGAGGCAATGAAGGAACTTCACAGCCAGGTGAAGGAGCGACTGCAGAATTCGAGCCAGGAATATAAGTGTAGAGTAGACCAACACAGAAGACAACTTCAATTTGAGGTTGGTGATTTGGTTCTGGCACATTTGAGAAAGGAAAGGTTCCCGAGAGGAACATATAATAAATTGAAGATGAAGAAAATCGGACCATGTAGGGTCTTGAAGAAAATTGGGGCAGATGCTTACGAGATTGAATTACCCGATGGGATCAGAATTTCTCTGATATTCAATATCTTAGATTTGTACCCATATAAAGCTGAGGAAACAGGGATAGGAAATGAGCAGCCAGTGATTCAGTGGAAAAAGAAGATGCCAGTTGAAGATAAGTCGCAGATGGAGCGCATACTAGATAAAAGGGTGAGCAAGAAAACCAGGCGAAAAGAATACTTTGAATATTTGGTCAAATGGAAGGGCCATCCAGTTGAAGATGTCAGTTGGGAGAATGAAGCGGAGATCCAAAAGCATGAACAGACCATACATGAGCTCATGGACAAGATCCCATGAAATTTTTCAAGCTAGAGAGTATGATGCAGGAGGATCTCAAGCGAGCCAGCGCGGAAGGAAAAGACAGCTGGACAAGCGCTAGTGCAAATTTTGAAATTTCCTTGAAATTGATGCGCCATATTAAATAAGATAATTAAGAAGGAGCGCACTTGTATAATATAAACAGACCTTGAGAAATTCTCTCTCATCCTTAGTAGGTACAAGGCATTTATGGTGGTTAATGAAAAGTAGATAGAATTCAATTCTAGATTAGACAGTTTTAGAGCACAAGAGGGAAATGGGATATAGACACCCTCATTGCATATTGTAACATAATTCTGGAGAGCATAGAAGAGAGTAGAGAGCTATGTAGTAGACTCCATGTACAAAAGTTCTGGATTAATACAAGAAAGTTGTGATTAAGACTCATGGTGTTCATATATTCTCTATGTATGCATCTTTGAATGTTATGCTCATGAATGCTTTACTCTTTCTGTCATGCAATTTCTTTTATGCTATTTATGAATGATTTCTTGTTGAATGTTTGAAATCTGAGAGGAAAGAGGAGAGGAATGAGTTTCAATTGTTTCTCTATCTAAGCAAGAGTTCCTGCAAGGAGTGCATTTGAATTGTCCGCAAGGAGTGCGTCGACAAGGTGCTCAGAGGTTTGTCTCTAAAATCTTAGGAGGGATAGCTTTTGTTCTCATTCACACAAAAGGTGCAGTCGGGCACAGGAGCCGTGCAAGGAGTGCACATTTTGGGTGAAGTCTTAGGGGTGTGAACCTGAGTAAAGTATTTAGAGACTACTGCTGCAAGGGTGCGTAGGCTCGAGGGTTTTCAACACTTGGAAGTGATTGAAGGTTTGCTGCAAGGAGTGCGTGCAAGGGGTTTTTTTTTCTAAAAGACACAAAGTCGTAAGGGATCTCAAAGGGATTAGAATCTTTGAAGGAGTTGAAGGAAGGCATAGTGATGAGGGACCACAGGAGGATGAGTTCCGCAGAGAGAAACACCTTGGTTAGTTGTGCAGAGATTCTTAGAGGAAAGAACGGATCACTGGGATTCTCTGAGGAGAATTCACGAATTGCTGTGAGCTGTTAGATATCATGGAGGATCAGGGGAGATACGATGATTATTCCTAAATTTCTAAATCTTAGGAGGAGTAGGACCGTATATCCAAGCCATAAGGGTCATTGGATTTACACGTGGATTTCCATATCGAGGTTTCGTAGGTTGAAGTCCTGTAAACTTTGCAACAGGAATCGCGATATCATGAAACGTGAAGTCCTAAAAACTAAGGGGATTGTGTGGGCCACAGCGGAGTCAGCAAGCAGACAGGTGGTGCACTCTCAACAAAAAGTAAATTTAGTTGACGGTTTCATAGTTTCGCGGGGTGAAGTCCCGAGCCTTTTGCATTAGGATTCGCGATATCGTGAAGTCCGAAGTCTCGATAGAAGTAAAGGGGCATTGAAAGGTCAAATCTTGCAAGTGTATCAGAGTTTCGACATATAAATATTTCAAAGTCGAAGAGACGAGTTGTTCGACATCGCACTGAAATCATGATAAGGAAAATCCCGAAAAGGAAAGAGGAAAGGTCAACGTTGACTGTTTTTGGGTTTCGGGGATTCAAGAGACCAACGCTTGACCTACGGACTCGCGAAAGCGTGAAATCCGATATCCTAAGTGAAAAGAGGGGATCCCATGAGGATTTTTTGTGGGTGCAGATTTTCCAAAAGGAAAATAGAAGAGTCGGTGCGAAGCTCTTCGGGTTGGTGTAAAGGAAAGATCCTGTGTTGATGTGGACCTTCTGACCTACGGGTTGAGGAGGGTTGTGGGCATCGACATCATAATAGCTACAAAATAAGCTCTAAAGACCTAAATGAGAATTTGTTTGGTACTGAGTTGGTCAAGCTCTGCAACTCTCAAGACCTAATAATTTGCAATGGAGTAATGAAGTGGCCAAACTCCAACCAGATGACTTGTATTCATGGGCTAGGTAGTAGTGTTGTAGATTATGTGATATCTGATATCCTCGTTTCCAAACAAATAAAAACTTTTGACCTTTTAAATGACCATGATCCTGACTATGATCATAAACCTTTAACCCTAACTCTAAAGTGTTCCATGCATAGCAGCACCATTGAAGAGAATTTTGATAATCAAAGGAATGTGTGCTTTGACAAAAGTAAAGTTGAAATTTTCTTAAAGGATTTAAATAGTAAATTAAACCTCCTAACTTATAAGGACAACATTGAAGAACTCTATCATAATTTTACAACTACCCTTTCCACTTTTATTAACAAGTTCTTTTTCGAGGTGTCCTATAAAAAGAATAATAGAATGACCAACCATTGGTATGTAAAGAAAGTAAAATTGCTATGAAATCCATTAGGGATTCTTCTAATGAGCCCTTAAAACTCGATAATATGAATACGTACAAATCCCTAATTAAAAGGAAAAAAATATACTATATCAATAAAAGGAAAGAGAAACTTTCACAACTATACAAGTTGGATCCTAAGAAGTTCTGGAGCCAAATTCTAACACACAATACTGAAGAAAATAATAGGATTCCCTTAACGGATTGGAATTCCTACCTTAACATTCTTTATGAGTTCCCTAATTCCATGGACACCATTCCTATTGTCTCTACAAATAAATAAGTTTTTTCTTTAGTTTACATAGAGTTCGAGGTTAAGCGGCTCGCAAATGGGAAAGCTAAGGACATTGATGGCTAACAAGCTGAAATTTTTAAAATCGAAGGGCCAATCCTTATCCCTCACATACACAAGCTCTTCAATTTAGAAATCAAGAAGGGCTTCCAAAAACCTTGGATTCAAAGCCTCATTGTTCCTATTTTTAAAATGGGGATAGAAACATTCCCTCTAATTATAGCACCATTATGATTAGCCTGATTTTAGCCAAGCTTTATGGAATGATCAGAATCTGGACCAGGGGTCAAATTTTACCTCAAAAATCAAAGTTCTCGGAATTGCCTAAAAACAAACGGGTTTGTAGCCCTCGTCGTCACGAACCCAACACAATTCGTTTCGTCTCAAACGGACGTCGGGAGCGAAAGTTATCGTGATCTGTTCGCCGAGCTAAACAGGTAAAAAAATTATGCTGACTGGGCAGGCCGTACTGCCACGTGGCAGGGACGTACAGTCTACGTGGCCATCCGTACAGGACACGTGGCGGCACCAGGGCGTGCCACGTGTCAGGCATTTTTGGACTTTTTGGCATGCAAATTAACCTGTCTTGAGGTGACACGTGTCACCACTGGATGGGTGACACGTGGCACCGGGGTGACGTCATCATCCGACGTGTCCTGTTGATGTGGAGTCCGTACGCTGACTTGGCAGCGCTGACATGGAGGTTTATGATTGATGGCAGCTGGACGAGTTAAATGTCGACACGTGGCATACTCCAAGCGAATGTAAAGGTGCCACGTGGCCCAATGGAGGGCTGCCACGTGGCACCCCTATTTTGTCTAATTGGGTTAAGTTTCAAAATGTTTGGGGTCTACCGGATTCGAACCGGCGACCTCCCTCCACGGCAAAGTTTTCACAACGGGTCTCCGACCAATGCGCCACGCGTCGGCTGTTGAATTGAATATGAGTTAAAATTGTTTTAACATTGCTTTGTAAAGTTGGCGTGGGGTCGGGTCGGGGCCAAGCCCCGGCCCACGGTTGCATTACTTCATGATATGACCGAAACCTTTTGTAAACGGCGCGAGGAGTTGTGGTTCCAGACCCATGGTTCCTTCGAACTACATAACCGTGCCATTGTAATACGCGGGAATGTGTTGCTTTTAACCCACGGTTATATTGATAGTGATATGACCGTTTTAAACTTACGCGCGGGGTTCCATTTGATAGCCCGCGGTCACATATACATACACATGACCACAGTCCGTCGGATGGCATGGGAATTGATAAAAGGGTTATATATTATATGCACTGTTGGTGTATTGCAATTTAAAACGCGCGGAGTATGGTTTCGTTACCATGTTCATTTAACACATATGACCAAGCTCTATGTTTCAATTGGCGCGCGGGTTGTGGTATAACCCCCGGTTTCATGCTTCTAACATATGACCTATGGTCTATGCAATGGCGCGGAGGTTTGATATTTGAAATGGTTTAACACACAGCGCGGGGTTTAATTTTAATGTCAGCCCGTGGTTTTATTAATTCATATGTCCACACATATTATAAAATGGCGCGGGTTGGTTATTCAAACAAAGCCCCGGTTCTATTGGCTTTCAATATGACCATTATATATTTTAAAAGGCGCGCGTTTTGGGTCGTTTAACCCACGGTTATGAAACCGTTCACATGTGACCATTACAAATGGCGGTTGGCGCATTTTTGGAGCGGGAGTCCGCCAATCTGGACCTTTTGCTATTTTTAGCCAAACTAACTCCAATTTTAGTGGAGTTTTGTTGAGGAAAAGAAGGGAAGTTTGTTTTTTGTCATAACTGGAGCTAGGGAAAACCTTTCTGGACGTTTTTTGGGTCAATTTTGGGTCTCTTCGACCTTATGGAGCCATTGGAGCAGGTTTCAGAGCCATTGGAGGTCATTTTCAGGTGATTTTGCTTCAGGGAAGCTTTCAGGGCCACCAGGGCCATTTCAGTGCTGGAGCTGTTTGGAGGCTATGCTCAGCCATTTTTGGTGATTCAAAAGCCATGTTCAGCTAATTTCGACCTTCTGAATCTGATGGCAGAGG
>ML778376.1:911424-925529 GCA_009831015.1 Picea engelmannii | reverse complement strand
TGCTCAGCCATTTTTGGTGATTCAAAAGCCATGTTCAGCTAATTTCGACCTTCTGAATCTGATGGCAGAGGTTTCAGAACCATTTGAGGCCATATTCACATCAAAATTCTCCATTGAATATTAAAGGGCCACCAGGGCCATTTTGGGAAAAGTACTGTTAAGGTACAATTTCACTGTTTAGTGTTTGGGAAAGAGCATGTTCAGCTAATTCCTATTTTCTGAGTCTGTATTTACAGTCTGTTCTGTCCTTTGAGACATTCAAATTCTTGTATTAGCATTTGGAGCATTTTTAATACAAGAGGACAAGCCCATTTTGGGAGGCTTGGTCCAGCAGATGTAGCCTGAAGTGGGTGAACTGCTTTATCATATTGGGTGTTGTGATTTTGATGTGTTCTTGCTGCATTTGATACTGCTGTGTATTAGTTCATAACACATATTTAATCTTGTAAAAGAACCTTCCTCACACATGCATTATGACAAGAAGAACTAAGTAACTTACACATAAACAAGTTGCACATTTTTAACACATGAAGCAAATGTAGGTCACATTGGAGTGTATAACTCACATTTTAAATTATGGAAAATGGATACCTTGCACCCTTAAACAAGTACCTTCCATTTTCAGATCATGGAATTATTTGGAAAAGAATATTAGCGTTTGGATAGAAAGTCACGGTAAAAGAGATAAAGGCCACACTGGGTTTAGGAGATATCATTCAATTATGGACCATCGTGTTACCTTTAGGATCATTGAAGAGGAGTTCCGCAATACTAAAACCAATCTTTTTTGTTGTTTTGTTGACTTTAGAAAATCTTTTGACATGGTTCGTAGGAAATACCTTTGGAATAGGTTGGAAGAGATAAAAGCGCCTCTCGAGTTGAGGGTTTGTACAATAAGGATGTATGAGAACGTTATTTCTAATTTTAAAAACATTGAGGGATGATCAAAAGAGATTAACTGCAATATCGGAGTCAAACAAGGTTGTCCCTTCTCCCCTACCCTTTTTGGCATATACATTGAGAAGTTAGAAAAATGCTTAGAAAAATCAGGTTGTGTCAGCCCTACTCTCACTGGTATAGTCATGAATCTTCTTCTTTATGTCGATGATATCGTTCTTATGGCAAGGAGTCCCCATGATATTTAAAACCAACTAAGAATCCTCAAGGATTTTTTCTCCAATATGGGTATGAATTTTAATACTAATAAGACTAAGGTCATGATTATTAAATCCAATAAGACCCCTTATGATACCTTTGTATATGATAACAATAACTTGGAGGAAGTGACTTCATACAAATATCTTGGAATTGATATTCACCACAAGCTCAATTGGAATTATAGCATTGAGAAAGGGATTATTGGGGGATGGAAAACTTATTATGGGCTTGAAAACAATTGTAAATCAGTTGATCTTTGGAGTTGGGATAAGAAGAAACTCCTCTTTGAGACTCTTGTTACACTTGTTATTATTTATGGATGTTAATTCTAGGGTTTTAGTATCTCTCGTGAACCTTGGAGAAATATAGAGAAAATACAAAATAATTTTATAACCTATACTCTCAAAATTAAAGGAAATATGCCCTATCCCATCCTCTTAGAAACAAGCCTCTTCCCCATTGAGAGCATGTCTATGACTAGATACCTAATGTATAAGAACAAATTAAACAATATTGAAGACAAGAGGCTACCTAAAATTGCTTCAAAATCAAGTCATAACCACCATCAACTCAAGAGAGGATGGAATAAAGACGTTTGGTCTTTTCTAAACTATTGGGGAATCATGGAAGAAACCATTTTGCAGAATAAAGATACTATTAAAAAAAATGTCAAATCAAAATTTAAGGAAAAAATGTGGTGTGATAAAGAGTTAGAGGAAAAAAAAAAATTAAGGTATTATAAAGATGTAATCAACCCTAATCTAGAAGATCAAAATTATCTATCTGTTTTGCCAAGTGTAAAGAAAAAAAAAATCATTTCTAAGATAAGAACAAATTCTCACGAGCTTCATACTAAAACTGGGCATTGGTCAATTCCTAAAATGCCATGGGATGAAAGAGTGTGTCACCTTTGTGACACTAAGAAGGTTGAAGATGAAAATCACTTTCTCTTAGATTGTCTAGCCTATACCCATATTAGATCTCATTTTCAAAATATTTATCACACTACCAAACTTCCTAACCTCTTAACTCAATGAAAGTATGGTGATCTTGGAAAGCTTCTCTTAATGCTTTTCGAGCACAGAAACAAAATTCTAAAAAATCACAAGTAATCACTTACCCTCTTAATGTCTGATAGACCAATTCGGTCTTAGTGGACGTTAATCATCATCATCATCAATATTAGTAATAACCATATTAATATATAATAATATTTTATTAAATTTATTAATAAAGTATTAGTAATATTTGATTAATGTCATTGTGATAATTATAGTTATTAATAATTTTATTAATAAATTTTATTAATACTTTATTGTTATTATACATAATACATTTATAAATATTAACTAATAATAATAAAAATAATTAGCATTATTATTAGTTATTATTAATATAAGTAATTAATTATATTATAAAGGGGTTCTTTAAGAGTATACACATGTCTTCTATATAATTAATATTAATGCTAAATCATGTTAGCAATAATGTATTAATAATATATTAAGGTGAATGGTTATTAAGGTTTGGGTTTGAGTTATTAGGGTTAGTATACACATGTATTTTATATAATGACTATTGATTAATATTAATGCTTAATCATGTTAGCAATAATGTATTAATAATATATGGTTATTAGGGTTTGAATTTGGGTTATTAGAGTTAGTGTTGTTATGATCGTTAGAATTATTAAAGATAATTATTATAGTTATTATTAATATAAACGAGTATTAATTATTATTATTAGTTAATAATAATAATAACTATTAATATTATGATGTGATGTGACGAACAAAACTTGATGTCACAATATAACGAGGAAAATATTATCAACATTGCAATGCGGCAATAAACCATGGCTAACCACAATAAACATTGTCCAACATGGTTAACCATAATCAACATTGTCTCTATGTCACAATGTGTCAAACATTTCCTAATGTTGTAATGTGACGAACAAATTTGCATGTCACAATGTGATGAACATTTCCCTATCGACACAATTTCACAAAATATCCCCATCATCGCAATGCCACGAACATTTTGTATTCTTGTGATGTGATAAATACAACCTTGTCATCCCAATGTGAAGAACATTGCCTCCTCCTCACAATGTGACAAACATAACCCTTTGACGCAATGTGATGTAAAAAAACTAATGCCAAAATGTGACAAACATCATCCAACATTGCAATGAGATGACCATTCCCCAACATCGCAATGTGAAAAATATAACCCATTGTCAAAATGTGACACAAATATCCTAATTTCATAATATGAGAAACATTTCCAAATGCCACATTGTGATGTGACACAAATATCCTAACATCATGATGTGAGAAACATTTCCAAATGTCGCAATATGACAAACATATGCCTCATCGTCGCAATGTGACACAAATATCCTAATGTCATAATGTGAGAAACATTTCCAAATCTCGCAATATGAAAAACATAACTCATTTTCAGAGTGTGACGTACACAACATAATGTTACAATGTGAAAAACATAGCCCAACATTGGAATGAGACAACCATTCCCTAACGTTGTAATTTCACAAACATAACCCATTATCAAAATGTGACAAACCTATTCCAATGCTATAGTGTGATAAAAAAAAACCCTACATTGCAATGTGATGACCATAACCTTATGATGTGATCTGACGAACACAAATTGATGTCACAATCTAACGAAGAAAACATTATCAACATTGCAATGCGACAATAAACCATATTTAATCATAATAAACATGGTTAGCCATATTCAACATGGTCTCAACATCAGAATGTGTAAACCATTTCGTAGCTTCGCAATGTGACAAACATATGTGAATGTCACAATGCAACAAAATTTTCCCTATCATTACAATTTAACAAAATATCCCCATTGTCGCAATGTCACGAACCTTTTGTATTGTCTCTTTGTGAAGAATATAACCTCATCAACCCAATGTGATTAACATAGCCTCCTTGTCGCAATGTGATAGAAATAACCTAACATCATAATGTTAGAAACATTTTCAAATGTCACAATGTGACAAACATAACCCATTTTTGTGATGTTTTGTACAAAACCTTATGTTGCAATGTGAAAAAGATCGCCCAACATTGTAATGAGATGACCATTCCCCGACGTCGCAATGTCACAAATATAACACACTGTCAAAATGTGACAAACATATTCCAATGCCATAATGTGCTAAAAAAAAACCCTACCTGCAATGTGATGACCAAAACCTTACGATGTCATGTTATGAACAAAACCTGATGTCACAATTTAAAGAAGAAAATTTTATGAACATTGCAATGCGATAGTTCCTTATGATGTGACGTAACAATTGAAACTTGATGTTGCAATCTAACGAAGAAGACATTATCAACATTGCAATGCGACAATAAACCATGGTTAACCATAATCCACATGGTCCAACATGGTTAGCCATAATCAACATGGTCTCAATATCACAATGTGTCAAACATTTCCTAACGTTGCAATGTGGCGAACATATGTGAATGTCACAATGCGACGAACATTTCCCTACCATCACAATTTAAAAAAATATCCCCATCATCGTAATGTCAAAAACATTTTGTTTTGTCACTCTGTGACGAATATAACCTCATCAATTTTGAATTTTCACTATGCTAGGCTCAAGCATGATGTTTATTTCATTTTTAGCATTTACTTGAACCATAAACAAATGCAACGACACCATTCACAATTGTTGCAATAACCAAGATCACAAGAAGAAATACCATGCACAAAAACACAAGAAAAATCCTGGGAAACTCTTCTCAACAAGGGAATAAAACCAAACAATCCTTTGCTATATTCTCAAGAGAAATACCTCCCACACCATAGACCTAGCACACAAAAAGGTTCTCTCAAAAACCAAGAAGGATAGTGCCCAAGAAAGGTTTTCACTTCATCCCTGGAATATGTACTTGCTGAAATTTCCAAAATCACATGTGTGTTGTGTTTCCTCAATGGGGAAATCACCTTTATTTATACTAGACTGGACACATAAAACTTGGTGTCTATTGGCACAACAGGGCCAAATCAATAACTCGGAATATAATTAAAAATTACCATATTAATTATCTTTTACTTTATGGTGGGGCCAACTTGTACCATTTACATCACAATTAGGGTTACAGATAAATATAACTCTTAGAAAATATAGCAAGGGATCTCACACACCCACTAGTGCTCATCCACTAGGGGCACATCCACTTTTGCTCAGCCACAAGGATGTCCAACTCAATAGATATCTATCTCACTGAGTCTCACAGGAGAATAATCTCGACACACACTCACTAGTGCTTAGCCAATAGGGTCATGCCCACCTATGTTTAGCCACAAGGACGTCCTACTCAACAGATCTCTATCTCACTGAGTCTTATAGGAGAATGATTTGGAGTACCACATCATCTCAAATCTCTACATAGAGGATAACAATACAGCCATCACATGGACACCATCAGCCCTCATAGGGGTATACATCGTTTCATCTCAAATGAAAGACCCATATCATGGGCATCCTCCCCACATAGGGGCACAGGAAATTCCATCTCAGTCTCATAGAGGAACAACACACCCATGTCATGGGTACACCCAACTCATGGGCTCTCTCACAGGTCAACTCACTTAGTCTGTGTCCTGAAGGATGTCTCATGAAGCTGCAATCATCAACACTCCCTCTCATCTAGGGAGGCATCCTCCACCAGGCCAAGTCTCTTAAGGAAGTACTCGAACTTCGTCTTGGAAACCAGTTTGGTGAAGATATCTACAATCTTCTTATGTGTAGGAATATATTGCACATGTACCACTTTCCTCTGCACCATATATCTAAAATAATGATATTTCATCTCAATTTTTTTCGATCTATCATGAAACACATGGTTCTTAGAGAGCTTCACACAGATCTGGTTATCACAATGAATAATGGTAGGATCCATCTCATGATCAAATAAATCTTTCAGGGTCTTGTGAATCCACACTGCTTCGTGGACTACCACACTCAATGATATATACTCTTCTTCTATTGTACTCAAGGCCACAGAGCTCTATTTCCTACTGCACTAGGAAACCATGGTAGATGCTAATTTAAAACAAAAATTGGATGTGCTCTTCCATTCCATTGTGATCCCTACCCAATCTGCATCAGTATATCCTTGCAAACTCATGTCTACACTAGAGGCATATCTCAGGCCATATCCAATTGTGCCTTGTAGATATCTCAGTACATGCTTTGCTACTATCCTGTGAGTTTGTCTTTGCTGACTCATGAAATGAATAAGTACATTCACTACATAGCATATATCAGGTCTGGTGTTAACCAGATACATCATTGATCTGATCAGTTGTCGATACAAATTTGGATCAATCTCGCCTGAATCAGTACAAGCATCATTCATTTTCTCCAAATCCATCACCATCAGTGTAGGCATGGATTTGCACTCTGTCATAGAGAACTTATTCAATATCTCCATTGTATATTTTCCTTGACTCAAGAAAATCTCATCAGTCCTCTGCCATACTTCTAGTCCCAAGAAGTAGTGCATCATACCCATATCCTTCATCTTGAATTTAGAAGTCAATGCTTGTTTGCATTCAACAATAAGTCTTTCTGAGCTGGTGAGGAATAAGTCATCCACATATAGGACCAAGATTAAATACTCATTAGAAGCAATATGATAATATAGGTTTGTATCAACAACACTCTTTCTGAAGCCCAAATTCACCAAGAATCCATCCATTTTCTCATACCAAGCATGAGGTGCTTACTTTAGTCCATACAGGGCTTTCTTCAACCCACACACATGAGATTTATCATCGTCTATCATGAATCATTTTGGCTTCTCGATATAAAATTCTTCCTCAATATCACCATTGAGAAAGGATTTCTTTACATACATATGATTTGGTTTCCAACTCATGGATAATAGTACAGATGGAAGTGTATCGAGATACTGGAGCAAATGTCTCATCATAGTCAACTCCCTCTGCTCATGAGAATCCTCAGGCTACAAATCTCTCTTTGTATTTCTCAATACTTCCATCAGATGCATGCTTGATCTTATAGATCCACTTGGAAGTCATTACAGACTTCCCTTATAGTCTCGAAACAATATCCCATACATCATTCTTCAAGATGGAATGATATTCTTCTGTCATGGCATCTTTCCATACCTACTCACCTATCGATTCTCCATGACAAGAAGGCTTAGAATCAATGATGTGAATTATGACTGAAACATAGATCAAAAATATCTGTGGTGTCTTTTTCTCTCAGAATGTGCCTTGAGGAGATATATGTCCCTCTGCCTCTTGCAGAGTTTGTTGAGCCTAGGAAGGCCTTTTATGGTCTACTGTGATTTCTCTTGGGACATCAATTGGAGCATTGGGTGAACTAGATCAATTGGATTGAATGGATTAATGGTTATCTCCCTCTGAACTGTTGAAGGGGGTGAAGGTATTGATTCTTCCATCTTGTCAAATATTTTGACTCCCTCTGAGTCAAGTGAATCTCTATGAATATTGAAGGATAGATATCTTCCTTTTCCTGTTTACTAACCTGGAGATATCTCATGTCTTCTCAGGTGATCTACTGACTCTACAATATTTCGATGATCTCTATACTAAGATAATAACCAATATGGCCTACCATAGGGATAACAACCAAAATGGCCTCTTCTACTAGAATAATAATCAATCAAGAAAATTTGGACTCTCGTACCAGGGATAATGGTCCAAGTCATGAGTGATCCCACACAAGGGATAATACCCTTCACTTATCAAAATGCAATTAACTACGGGTTAATTATTAAATCAAATAATGAACAACTTACCTTAGTGTACAATCATGCTCAATATTTCATTTAGAGGAAGTAATGTTCATTTCTCATGTCTTTATCATTTTGAGGTGGGTCTGGATCAATGTCAACGGTGGAAGCATATTTTCTTCCTTTCTTTCTGGTAGGGAAATTTCTCGCAAAGTTTTCCATAATTGTCACATCTGAAGCACTAGATCTTTGACATGTCTCTTCTCTGATCACGACTTCAAGATGACGAAGTCTTCTCATCTTTGAATGTTTTCCTGAAGTTTCTTTTAAATCTTCCTCCTTTCTTTGTATGAAGTGCAAGATCATGATTGTCATCATGAGTGGAGTCTTCCACTCCTCTAGCTCTAAGTCTGATTTCTTCTTGGGTACAGTCTATCCACAGACGATCAAAAGTAGGTAGTTTTTCTCTTCCACTGTTACTTTGAAGAAATGGTTCCCAGTGGTTTGGAAAATTATTGAGAGTAGCCAAAAGTAGGTTTTTGTCATATATGATTTCTCCAATGGCACCTAGTTTATCTATGATTTATGAGATATTCATAAAGAAGGTAGCAACGATGTCACCTTTTGTCATCTTGATATTTTGAAGTTGGCCCTTCAATGAAAGAGATATGAGGGTGTTGTCATGCTCAAACATATTATTTAATGCTTCATACATTTCATAAGGTGTCTTCAGGTTTGCAATACAAGGCAAGAGATGATCTCTTACTGAGTAGATTATTATCCTCCTTTCCTTGACATCTTCTTCCTTATTTTCTTCCTTCTCTTCATCGGTAGTTGTCTCTGGTAAATCTTTTTGTATTGTCCACAATAGATATTACTCTTCAAGAGTGATCTGAATTATTTACTTCCAGGAGATGAAGTTTCTTGATCCATCAACCTTATCTTCCACCAAGGTTATGTTCTTCATATTTTCAGATTCTTCACAAACCCTTGTCATCTGGTCTACAAAACCTAATGGCTAGGCTAGGCTAGCAAACTTAGGCTTTGTTGGGATTATGACTGCCAACAATAAGACTTTGAAATTCAGAAGAACATTGGTGAGATGAAAATATCCTTCAATGAGCTGCAAAAACCCTAAACCAAAAATATGCAGAAAATTGTGAAACCCTAGGAACAAAATTTCAAAATGCTCGAAAATGCAATATGAAGCTTGTTGGAGGTGCGCTGAAGGAGGTTGTACACTTATATACAACTTTTATCGCCATCGTCCAAGTATAAGGTGTTTAAACAACTCAAAGGAGAGGGTCGTATGGATTTTCTGGAAACCCTAGGAGGGTCGTACGATTCTACAAAAGAGGAGGATGAATTGCTTGAAGATTATGCAATGGGTTCTTCAAGACCTATGCTCTGATACCATGTTGAATTTTAACTATGTTAGGATAAATCATGATGTTTATTTTATTTTTAGCATTTACTTGAACCATAAACAAATGCAGCTACACCATTCACAATTGTTGCAATAACCGAGATCACAAGAAGAAATACCATGCACAAGAATGCAAGAAATATCTTGGGAAACCATTCTCAACAAGGGAATAAAACCCAACAATTCAATGCTATATTCTCAAGATAAATACCTCCCACACAATATACCTAGCACACAAAAGGGTGCTCTCAAAAACCAAGAAGGCTAGCGCCCAAGAGAGGTTTGCACTTCAGCTCTAGAATATGTACTTGCTAAAATTTCCAAAATCACATGTGTGTTGTGTTTCCTCAATCACCTTTATTTATACTAGACTGGACACATCAAAAGTGTTGTCTATTGGAACAACAGGGCCAACCTCAATAACTCAGAATACAACTAATAACTACCATATTAATTATATTTTACATTAATTATATTTCACTTTATGGTGGGGACAACCTATACCCTTTACATCACAATTAGGGTTACAGGTAAATCTAACTCTTAGAAAATATAGCAAGATATATCACACACCCAGTAGTGATCAACCACTAGGGGCACGTCCACCTATGCTCAACCACAAGGACATCCAACTCAACAGATCTCTATATCACTGAGTCTCACAAGAGAACCATTTGGACACACACTCACTAGTGCTGATCCACTAGGGTCACGTCCACCTGTGCTCAACCACAGGGACATCCTACTCAACAGATCTCTATCTCACTCAGTCTCATGGGAGAATCATCTGGAGTACCACATCGTCTCAACTCTCTACACAGAGGAGAACAATACACCCATCACATGGGCACCTTCACCCCTAACATGGGTACACATTGTTTCATCTCAAATGACACCCCATCTCATGGGAATCCTCCCCAAAACTGGGCACACATCATTCCATCTTAGCCTCAGAGAGGAAAAACACACCCATCTCATGGGAACATCCAACTCATGGGCTCTCTCACACACCAAATCACTCAGTCTGTGTCTTGAAGGATGTCTCACGAAGCTGTAAACATCAAAATCAACCCACTATGATTAACATTGCCTCCTCGTTGCAATGTGACATAAATATCCTAACATCATCATGTGAGAAACATTTCCAAATGTCGCAATGTGACAAACATAACCCATTGTCGCAACATTATGTACAAAAACTTAGGCCACAATATGAAAAACATCGTCAAACATTGCAATGAGATGACCAACCCCCGATGCCTCAATGTGACAAATATAACCCACTGTCAAAGTGTGACAAACCTATTCCAATGCGATAATGTGATAAACAAAAACCCTACCTTGAAATGTTATGACCAGAACCTTACGATGTCTTGTTATGAACAAAAGTTGAGATCACAATTTAACGAAGAAAATTTCATCAACATTGCAATGCGATAATGCCATATTAAACCATGGTTAACCATAATCAACATGGTCCAACATGGATAACTAGAATCAACATGGTCCTAATGTTAGAATGTGTCAAAAATTTCTTAACGTTGCAATGAGACGAACGTTGCATTGTGATAAACATTTCTCTTTCATTGCAATGTGATGAACATAAACGATGATCACAATCTGTCAAACATAGCCTTAGAGTCACAATGTGATGAACATATCTTTATGTTGTAATGTGACACACATATCTTATCGTCACATTGTGAAAGACATTTCCAAACGTCGCAATGGGACGAACACAACTCATTGTCACAATGCGATTTATTCAACTCAATGTGGTAATGTGACAAACATAGACCAACATTTCAATGAGACAAACATTTCCCAACGTAGCAATGTGACGAACATAACTGAGTTTCGAACTGTGACTAACCTATTGCAATGCCATAATGTAACAAAGAAAAATTGTTCATCATATTTTGATGACCATAACCGTACGATGTCATGTGAGGAACAAAACATAATGTTAGCCTTGGGTATGGTCAACCATCATAAACCTCAGTCAACCATAGTCAACCATGGTCATGGTCAACCATGGTGATCATCAATTATTGTATTAAAGCATTAATACTTTAGTAATGTATTATTAATGTATTACTACTTTAATAATGTATTTCTTAATGTATTAGTACTTTAATATTGTATTATTAATGTATTAATAATTTAATATTTTACATTATACATTAAAGTATTAACACTTTAATTTTTCAATTAAATTAATGTAACAATGTACTATTAATGTATCAATACATTAATACATTAAGGTCAATGTATTATTACTTTATTAATGTTTTACTTTATCACTATATTAATACTTTATTTATGTATTACTACTATTATTAATGTATTATTTTATTAGTGTATTAATACTTTAGTAATGTGTTTATTAAAAACATATTGATGTATTAATTAATTAAATGAATACATTATAATACACATTAATGTATTAATGTCATTCATAGTCATGACCATAAGAAACCATGCTTATAGTCAACCATAACCAACCAAGGTCATTTTCAATAAATATACCAATGTATTAATATTTTAATAATGTATTTATTAAGGTATTAATAGTTTAATAATATATTTATTAAGGTATTAATACTTTATTAATGTAAATATTAATAAATTATTGTTTTAATAATGTATTAATTTATTAGGCCCAAAGGGGTTGGATCTAATGGTGGAAAGCGAGGAGTTTTTCACCATTGGGCAAGGTTCAATTCTCGTGAGGGATTTAGTTGGAGCCGTGGGGGCACCTTGAGGTAGTGGTCAAATGTGTGTTTGCACCTAGAGATACTATATTAAATGGTATTGTGACCCGTGCACACATAAGTGGATCAAAGACCACCCCCATGTCCTTAAAATTTTAGCCCGTAGGGGTGTAGACCGATTGGCAAGTGCCATGTAAATGGAAGGAAATATGTAAAAAGAGATCTCAAGGTCAATTCTCACCACATTTTACTTGTGCTCCATTCTTGCAGGCTGCATGGAAGAACCTAGTGTTATAGTGGTAGCGGACGGGTATCGACCCTGTGTCACGCGAGTATGAGAACCACGAGTTGTCGATTCCACCAGTACAAAAAAAAATGTATTAATTTATTAGTGTATTAAATTTTAGCAATATATTAATTAATAATGTGTTTACATATTAATACTTTAATATGTTACATTATACATTTTTGTATTAGTACCTTAATAATGTTTTACTAAATACATTAAGTTTAATGTAACACTATGTTATTAATGTATTCATATTGTAGTATTCTATTTGTTGATGTATTTAATTTATTTATTGATGTGTTTAATATACTTTTTTTTCAACTGAAAATTAGCTCAAAATTATATTCAGATATAATTTTTTTTACATAATATCATTCAAGTCCAAAAGCCTAGTCGATAAATGACTGATAATAAGCTTGGATCAAAGGACAATCATAATAATGTTTTCTTACATTCATTCTTATCAATGATTTATCATCATAAAAATACCAAAAAACAAAATCACAACCTTTAGAAGGTTATGGGCTAATCCTTCTAGAACTCTAGAACATAAAATATAAACTATCTAGCTCAAAAATGATAGTACCATCAGAACATGGACAAATGATTCATGGGTCCTGCTCCTCCAGGTTCCCAAAGATAAAAGGATATCTTGCCTTCAGGCTCATGAAGAGCTACTTTTGATAGTTGATCTTCCTCTTTGTTAAAATCTCTGAATATGTGGTGAAAGATGATAGCTTGAAAATTCTTTGAGACTTTTTGTTCTAATTTTCCATCCTTCTATAGTACATGCCTTCAATTGACCTTTGTCATTTATCCAATCTATAATCACTCGAGAATCACCAAATTCTTGGATCTTTGGGAGAGATAGATGAGTATCTAAGGTAAGGGTCGCCCAAATACCCAAGAGCTCCGCGTTTGTATTGGTGCCCTCACCACCATTAAGATGTCATCTATAAAAAAGTGAATCAAATGTTTTTATAACTCCCCCTGCCCCACAACATTTTTTATTATTCTGAGTTGTCACATCGAAAAATGCTAAAGAAAATCCATTGGAGTGCAAGACCCTACATTCTCTTATAGGAACGATAATTTGAGTCGAGAGTTGATGCTTATAAAGTCCTAACACTTTAATGATCACAGAGTGAAAAGAGGGGGCCAAGTTGTCGAAAGTAGCTATATTCCTTTCGTTACATATAAACCAATAGGAACACTCATAAATTTAAGAGGAACTGGGAAGGTAAGACTTTTTTCGATTGCTTTAATATATTGTTAATATTTTACATTATTAGTGTAATAATACTTTATCATTTTATTAATCAATAATATACTAATGTATAAATTAATTGATACATTAATGTATCAAACAATTAATATGTTACTTTATACATTAATGTAAATTAATACTTTAATTATTAATAAGTCAATGATTGTATCAATCAATTGTCAACATTCACTTTAATGTATTAATACAATATTATTGTATTAATAATTTAATATGTTATGTTATATATTAATACAATTTATTACTTTAATTTATACATTATTATTATATATTACATTAATATATTAATATACCATTAATTTATATTCACCACAAGCTTAATCGGAATTATAGCATTGAGAAAAGGATTATTGGGGGATGGAAAGCTTATTATGGGCTTGAAAACAATTGTAAATCAGCTGAACTTTGGAGTTGGGATAAGAAGAAACTCCTCTTTGAGACTCTT
>ML778376.1:890730-911374 GCA_009831015.1 Picea engelmannii | reverse complement strand
ACTCCTCTTTGAGACTCTTGTTACACCTGTTATTCTTTATGGATGTGAAGTATGGGGCTATAGTATCTCTCGTGAATCCTGGAGAAAGATAGAGAAAATACAAAAGAATTTTATAACCTATAATCTCAAAATTAAAGGAAATACGCCCTATCACATCCTCCTCATAGAAACTAGCCTCTCCCCTATTGATAGCATGGCTATGACTAGATACCTAATGTATAAGAACAAGTTAAACAACATGGAAGATAAGAGGCTACCTAAAATTGCTTCCAAATCAAGTCATAACCACCATCGACTCAAGTGAGGATGGCATAAAGACGCCGAATCTTGGCTAAATTATTGGGGAATAATGGAAAAAACTATTTTGCAGAATAAAAATACTATTAAAAAAAACGTCAAATCAAAATTTAAGGAAAAAATGTGGTGTGATAAAGATTTAGAGGAAAAAAGAAAATTAAGGTATTATAAAGATGTAATCAACCCTAATCTAGAAGATCAAAATTATCCATCTGTTTTTCCAAGTGTAAAGAAAAAAATAAGCATTGCTAAGATAAGAACAAATTCCCACGAGCTCCATAGTGAAACTGGGCGTTGGTCAATTCCTAAAATGCCATGGGATGAAAGAGTGTGTCACCTTTGTGACACTAAGAGGGTTGAAGATGAAAAGAACTTTCTCTTAGATTGTCCAGCCTATACCCATATCAGATCTCATTTTCAAAATATTGATCACACTACCAACCTTCCTAACTTCTTAACTAAACAAAAGTATGGTGATCTTGGAAAGCTTCTCTTAATGTTTTTCAAGCACATAAACAAAATTCTAAAGAATCACTTACCCTCTTAAGGTCCAATAGACCAATTAGGTCTTAGTGGACATTAATCATCATCATCATCATATACATTAATTTATTAATATAATATATTTATTAATTTATACATTAATTGTGTATTAATATATTGACGATAGTTCCCAAAGTATGTCTGTCGTCAACTAGCAACAACCACTTTATAAAAGTAGTTGATATATGCTGATCTAAGCCATTTATTCACCTTTCCAAACTAATGATGTCGATCGACATATATCAATCACTTTTATAAAGTGGTTGTTGGTACTGTTAAATTGTATGTAATATATCTTCTTCATATTATCTTATAAAATTTTAAATATTATATTAGGTTACGGATAACGATTAATCATACATATTATACATATTCCTCATATTAATACACTTCTCTTCTTTCAATGCAATAATTAAACATATTTGAATATTGTATATACTATTCTTACATAAATACAACGTTTATTAATCTATAATATTTAAAATTTATTTGTAATTATCTTATTTTTTAAGAATTATATATATACTTTAATGTTGATGTATCCTATATCACATGAATTATTTTTTATTATTTTATTATATTAATTAGTAATCAAAATTATTTATATTTATTGGGATTTTGATAAATATAAATATAACATCTCTCCTATAAAGTATTGTGTAAATACTTTAAAAGAGAAAACGTATAAGCTAGAGAATCAAAATCGATGTGAATCGGAAAGAGAAAACAACTGTTATATAAAATCCTATGGGGAACACCCCATGGGATAGCACAATCGGTAAGACGTGAGTTGTCCATATTGAATTGATTTTAATGATGAAAAAATGGGGAAATTTCAATAAAATTATTGAACAATTTAACCATGCTTTCCTTTCCTATATGCACCCCACACCCCACCACTCAATCATCGATGCATGCTCCACATCAATGAATTTTATACAACTTTCCTTCCACCATAATGATGCATGCTTCACATCAAATAATAAATTTGATAACCAAAAATAAATCTCAGCGTTACCAATATCAAGATTACATCTAAAACTAATAAAACTCAGAAATCAATGCTATGAATTCCCACAATATCACTACTCTATGCTTTGGATAACTCCTCAGTGTGACAAGAATGAGATGAAAGGGAAAATAAAATGGATAAATGCATGTGATAAAATAGTAAAGCATAAGATCACTCTTCCATCTAGGGCACACTTCTCTTTGTCATAATTTTTAGTGTAACCTCCAAATGAGTCTGCCTTCTTGGATACTATCAATAGGAAAGGATAACTTCACAAGTGGAGTGCCTTGAATGCCCAAGTAACTCCTCTTACCTTTTCAATCAATTTGCACTCTCTTATGTCAAGAATAATAAGATGTTAAGGAAAGTCCTATATAAATCCTATGTCAAGTGGATATTTTCTCCATGGGTCCTTCATAAAGTTGAGAATATTGGTCAAGAATATGAAATTCTTTGCCACACTTATCCACTAACCTAACTATACCTCTTTTTGATAATGTAGGTTCAAATCTAAATATATAACCATATATTGACTCAAAATCTAGTCAACATTCGATCGATGTGAAGTGTCACAATGAAGCTTATACTCATATCAAAATCTACTTGTGTCAATCACCCTAATAATGAACATTCTTTGTTTTTTCCAAAATCGCTTAGTAGGTAGTTGTAGGGAATCCTCCTAGTGTGCATAGTGGTCATGCAAACAATGAACATGTTACTAATTGATAGTCCATTTACTTCTTCTTATATATGTCGATGGTGTATGATCACTCCATGATTTGTTTCATGATGCTACTAATATGTCTATTTTGATGATGGATTATCACATGGTTATGTGTTTGTGGCTTGTTCCAAGGTTGCCATAGATAATCGGAAATAATGTATGAACAATTGGTATGCATATATACTGAAAATGGGTTCATTGTTATTATTTCATTATGGCATTTTCAACATTTTTTGTTTGGCCATGGTTTCACTTGGTTACAAGTTGTCCACAGGTAGAATATGAATGAATGAAAAAACAATGGTATGTTTGGTTGGAAATGATTCCATTGTTGATATGGCTTTTCATTATCTTTCTTGTGTTTAACTTAAGTTGCCTACAACAAAGAACAATGTTAGTGTAAAACCAAAGCATTGGGTGCATGAATGCTATGCTAAAGTGTAACACCCATGTTTCCCCCAGTTTGTAAATATTATTATTGTGAACAAGACTATGGATAGATATGTCATATGAATGTTGGAAAGATAATGAACCTCGCTAAATGTTATAACTTTGTAAATTTAGTCAGTTTATTAAACAAATGACAAAGGTAACCCACAAACCAACTTTAGAGCTGGGTACTAGCCTGCTCAGCTCAGAGAGGGCTCTCTCATGTCACTTGGTGTTTCTTTGACAATCAATGGCTAGGTTTTGTTGTTTTGGGGTCTTTTTTATAAATTTTTTGGCAAGGAAGGGGAGGGACACTTAGGGCTATGGAGTCAAACTTCTGAAAATGAATGAAAACCTGACTGACCAATAGGACTCTCCAGAGGATAAAGGCTAAATGAGGCAATGAATCTGAGTTATAAATTGTAGTTTGCAGAGTGTAAGAAGAAATAATAAAACAAGTAACTCCATCGGAGCATTAATGAAATGAATTCTAAATTAGTCAAGATGAACTTAACAGAGTTTAAATTGCTTAAGCCAAGAGCATCACAAGATGAATTATGGGCCTTTAAACTATCCAATTTAAATGGAAGAGAATGTAAATGAAATTAGAAACACAAAATATACATACAAAGAGATAAGACAAAACTCATATCACCACCATTAGAATCTTTTCATAGATATTTCAAAGGCTTCTACATATGTATTCAATTCAACTCCAGAAAATTACAACTGAGTGTTGAACAACTCAAATTGTTCCCTTGCACTTATGCCAACATTAATACATTTGGAACTTGAAATACTTATACAATTTGAGTTCCTTCTGTTAGAAATCGATTACAATAGTTGAACTAAAACGTTTCAGCTTCTAAAACTGATTACAATAATTACAAATGACAGTTTCGGTATGGGAATTGATTACAATGATTAACAAAAAAATGTTTTATGATCCAACTGTCGATTCCTATGATGCTTCAGCTTCTTATTTTTCCACTTGTTCTATTTTGGTCTTCTGTCTGATCTACCATATTCGGTGACACCTAGACATCATTTGTTGGATCCTGGAAAATTGTATTTTGTTTTACCCAGCTAAACTATCTCCTTCCATTACAAGTCAAAAGGGATATAATAGTCCATCATTTCTTTGATTAGGATCTGCATGTCAATGCAAGAGGCGGGTCAATGAAAGAGGCATATGTCATGACTGGTAGCCCAATCTTCATTATTTTGAACTAATTCAAAATCTCAAAATCTGTAATCAAATGTTCAACTAGGGTTTCTCCTTTCAATTTTTCCTCCAGGTTTTCAAACTTGGAGTGATCCATTCTGTAGTGAGTGAGGCAAGAGTTGTATTCCTCCTTATCATACAATTTTCCTTTTCCATCCTCTTTATCATATGATATGTTTGTCTCCCTACAATAGTCATTTTCCTCTTAACCTTATTTTCATCTTGTCTATCCTTTCCTGCAAAGATTGATTATCCTTTTGAAATTGAGCCATCCTCTCATCTTTTGTTTTCATTTCTTGCTTCAATTTCTCTATGTCTCCCTTTAACCCCCTTATTTCTCCTACCTTCAGGATAACTTGTGACATAGCCTGGACAAGTCCTTCAATGCTTTTCCTAGCCTCTGCAGCAGGAGGCACAACTACATCCATGTTCAGTAATTTTGTCTTTCCTTGTGACCAATTCACCTTTTCTTGTTCTCTATGTAATACCTTAGCCTTGTAGTTCAATTCCTCTTGTTGAAATTCTTCCTTTTCATGTTCTAGAGAAACCAGTTCTTCTTTTTGTGGATGCTCTGTGGTAGACATTTTTAGTTTCTTCTTAAATATTTGAATCATCTTTTCCTTTTCATCCGATGAGGATTTCATTCCCTGAGGGCCTTCAGATTCTATTCTCTTGACCTGATTTTTCCAAGCTCTGTTGAATGCCTTTTCTTGCCTTAACTACCCTTCCAACTTTATTGAATAAGTTGACAACTTTGTATTGTTTAGAATTAGACCCAAGTAATCATAATGCAACACATAACTGGTATTCCTGTAGAATTTTACTTTGTCTGGAGTGTTGATGTTGTCATATTTTATCTTGATCCTAGACACTTTGTCTTCATCTGTAACTGCTATATTAAATGTCCTCTTCTCTATATCTCTTATCGTGAACATAGAAGACTCGTGATGAGAAATATTTTCCACTTCAGGCACTAACTCCCTCATTTCACCCATAGCCATGTTTCCTTTCTCAACATATTGTTTTTCCAAATCTTCTTTACATTGATAAGTTGCTCCAAATGTCTTATTAAAGATGTGTTTTTTGCTGTTGAAATTTCTTGAGTTGCCTTCACTTTGGAGCTTGCTTCCCTTCTCAAATTATACAGTGTTGGTGCCACTCACCACCATATCCATATTCACTTGTTCTTTAGGATATTTCTACTCTAGATCCACTATTTGTGGGGATTGTGTGATCTTCATCTTCTTAGGGGCATTCTGTTGATCACTGGTGCCCAGGGCATCAGAATTGCTTCTCTTTCTATAAACACCTAATTTGGGGAATTTAACTATCAACTTCTAAGGAATTTAACTATCAACTTCTAAGGGTTGCCTCCATTTGTTGTGTTTGAGTTAGTTGCAATAGTGTTTCCATATCAACACAAAATTCTAGATTTTCAAATTTGTCAAAGCCATGAACATGTTCATGCTCATAAGGGGCATGTTTGTTCATTAGTCTTCTCTTGGATATGATCTATTGTGGACGATATATTCTTCCCTGTAGCTATGCAAAACAAAAATCTTTGTTTTTTTCTTGGATCTGAGATAAGCATGATCTAGTCTTGACAATGAAGGGTCCAATGATGAAAGGGAATTTGAGGTTGGAGGCTTTGTGCAATTTCAGGAAATGATCTGTCTCTGATATGATTCTTTTCCTAATGAATTCAAGGGAAAAGACTCTAGGTGTCAGAAAATAAGGCAGAATATAGGGGGATTCATGAAAACCATAAAGCCAAACCACTGTTGAATGCATGAAAAGTACCCAATCCCCTACCCTATTTTCTAGATTTGGCTATAAATAGCTCCTCATGTCATCCAAGACTCTTGGTAGGGTGGTTCTGAAAATAAAGATGTAAACCCTGGATGTGACTTTGTTGATGAAGATGAGAAATGTGATCCTCTTACATTAAGTTTATATGAATGTTTCTTTAGGTAACTCTCTCATATTTGTTTCCAGGAAAATCTTCAGCAAGTATGTGTAATATCGGAAATGTCTTAGTGATCGAAAATTCACTAGTTGTTTGTGGATATTATCAGCTATGAATTGACCGAAGATGACACAGACTGATGGAATAGACTCTGAATGAAAAAACGCTAAGAGAAAACCCAACATGACCTCAGCCACATGATTTTCATTATCTAGGCCTAAAATTTGACTCAGTAAGGAACAAACCCATTGGACCTCAATAACCATGATACTCACACTCATTGGCAAAGACATAATTTTGGAAAGATACTCTGGTTTGACAATTGTTTGTAAGAATAGGTGTTTGACTTGTCATGGACACTCATAAACCCTAATTATATTTTCTTCCTAGAACAGTTCAGACACTGTGGAGAAGGACTCTGGTATGATGAGGGCACCTCAAATTGATAGTCTCTCTACCCTACACAGGACCTTGGACCCCTATTTATTGAACAAAACTTTCTCTTCCTATGAATAATGCTCTGCGCACCAACCTATGAATTTGGGGAAAGAAAACTCAACCTCGAAAGTGTAAGGGACTATAATGGCCTGGAATGATTCAAGGAAGGGTATATACTTCCCTACATGATCAGATAGATTAGCTCAGGACACAGAGATGGGCGAAATGGTGATTTCAATGTCGAACAGATCTGAATATCGGTCAATTAGGGATTCTTCATTTGACACATGGTCTTGCTCTGTTACTAAAATTATGATAGGGTCCATGGTGGTGATGAAAATACCTATAAATGAGTGGAAAGGGGTGATTTTGGTGTACTGTTGAGATTCAGTTTGAATTTAGTGGTCGTGCCAAATTTCAACATTCCAGTATTTGAAAAATAATAAAATAAACAATGAACGCCCTTTATATAATTTTCCAATTTTGGGGGCACGAGGAGGTGGTTTGGGGAAACCCTCTTTTTCCCTCAAAATGCACTGAGTGGTGCCACATGGTCCCGACCAAAAACCGTGTTTATTTTTCGGCCCGCTTTCGGGAATTATACTCCGCGCAACTCCTCCCCCCAAAAATATCCCCGACCGTTGATCTATTGCACTTGTGATATGTGACCCATCATGTCCCATCAAATTAGCACCCACCAGATATAGCCTCCTCTCACCAGACTTGGCCTTGTCCTCTAATTTGTCATGCCTCCACATTAGTTTAGAACCTTGCTAAGTCTCGAAAACTCGATTTCGCACATAATTTTTTTATGGTGATAACATGGGATCCAACTATGGATGGTATCCTCCCCGCGAGGTAGCAAAGGATGGAAGACCAAGTGCCTAACCATTGGGATTTTATTTAATCCTGCAACTGAATTTACCAACATATTATTCAGAAAACTCAAAATCTACTCAGCATAACTTAGGGCCTTCGCTTCGTGCTTCAATTTCTGTTGATTTAATTCCAACTACTTCAACTAAAAAACAAAATGGTTATATACAATGAATGCAAAGGGTGATAGTTCCATTAAATGATATAATTTTTTAGAATCCTTCCATTCACAGGTCCTCCTCAAACGATATCTCCATTACTTTCATGTATCAGATAGGCATTATTCCCATGGTATGCCACAATTTTGAAAGGTCCCAGCCATAGGTGGTCAAATTTCCCATGCTTTCCTCTGTCTTCATTTTTGGCATCCCATCTCAATACCGTGTCTCCCACTTTGAAATCATCTTCCTTAGTATGCCTGTCAAAATCCTTTTTAATCTTGTCTTGTTGTAGCTGAGAATTGTTGAAGGATTTTTCTCTTGTTTGTTGGACATTGATCAGTTCATTTGTTCTCCTTCGAGTGGCGTATGTTTCAACATCCTTGTTATGGAACTAACCCCTCACGTAGGTAGAATAATATATTCTGATGTAATAAAGGTCAATATTAATACGACCTAGCAATACGGAAGAATAAGTCGAATGTAAGAAGACCTAATAGAAGCTTTCGCTTCTAGAAGGATCTTCCTCTAGATGGTTCTTTTGATAGACATATTTAGTATAAATAGTAGTCAAGGGTATGAGAACTATGGTCTTGGATACTATTGTAATAGAGCTCTACTCGATTAGAGGTTGCTCCCTCAAAGAGGCAAGTGAACATTGCTCTTAGTAATCAAAGTGCTCTCTTTGGTGTTATTTTGGTCTCATATTGGTATTATTGTGGTGTTATTCTGGTTATATTCTTGTTCATTTTCCATTTCTAGCATTTTATTTCTGTTCTACTTACTTTTTATATATGAAATATTACAAGTGGTATCAAAGCACTTTCCTCGGAAAAAAATTGTGGGTTAAATTTTTTTCCAGGGTAGAGATGTATTTTGATGTCTTTAAGCTATAGAGATTTGTTGTTAAGTGCATAAAACCATGGTCGGGGATTCATACATGTAGGAAATACAAGTGGTACTTAAACGCACATCTATTGGCCACCCTTGTAACCCATGTTGGTACCCCTTCGAGTGGTAGTGCATCAAACAACACCTCTATATGGATCGGCCTAGATTTCCTGAAGCCCTCTTTAGATAAACCGATCAGACTCCTGACTACTATAGTGTAAAATAGAACAAAACTCAGGAAGATACTCTCTATTACCTGGGTAGTCGGGTAGTACGGCTAAGGGCACGGTGTATCCTCCTTAGTTGGTTCCCTGAGATATTGGGTCGAGTACTACTGTTGGACCCCGCATGTCTATCAGAGAGATATAGAATAGGGAAAACCCTTGTCAGTAGAACCCTTGAATACCTAACCTTTGGGGTACGAGAAAAAAAAAACAAAACAGACAAGATCTATTGCTGCACAATTGTCTCCTACATTCGAGTTGCCAAATCACTACACATTTATTCCTGATTAAGAATTTGGGCATTTCATCGTTGCAATATTTGATACCTATTCCATTGGATTATCTCTTCACCCTTATCACATTCATACCTATCATTTTCATAAATGATTTTGACCCCACCCGGCCCTTTTCGGTTCCCTCGTCATCATGGCCCATACCCATAGCCAAGACTTAGAAGCTCACTTCAATACCTTGCAATATAATGTCACAGAGACCCAACAAGAAGTGAGATAGCTCAGTGCCAATATTTCCACCATCAATAAAAACATGTTCCTTGATCACCGCCTCAATCAAGGAACTCAAAGAATACCTCAAACAAGACATTACTACCCAACTTGAATTTGTCGCTTTGATGATCTACACCAAGCTGCATGTCCCTGCAGATCCCCCTTTATATGACCCACCTTTGCATACCAAAGATGAAACGTCCTCTCATTCCCATAATTTTCAGTCCCATCACTTTTAGTGTGACCTATGCCTTCAATGTGTGGATGTAACCAAATTTGATGGCTCAGATCCCACTGGCTGGGTAACTCAAATGGAACATTATTTTTCTTTGTACGACATTACAGATGACTTGACCAAACTCTGATATGGTGTTCTCCATATCGATCAAGAACCTTGGCAATGGTTGCAATGGAGAAAAATTGGTCATCAAGCGTATGTTGCTTGGACACACTTTGTGGAAGATCTTTATGAATGCTTTGACACTGACACCAACCATTTAGGTTGTTTGACAAAGTTGAAACAATCTGACATAGTGGAAGACTTTGTAGCTTCTTTTGAGCGAATGGATTTTAGTACAGAGGGCATGCTTGATGATTTTTTCTGAGAATTTTTTATCAGTGGCCTCAAGGATGTGATTCGTGCCCATGTCCTCATGGCTTGGCCTCAGAGTTGGGTGGAGGCTACTAAAAGAGCTCAGAACTAACAACAGGTTGTCTCTTCTCAAAACCGGAAAACCCCATTTATTCCTCCCACTAAACTAGTAAATACCACTCCTCCTTCTACTCCACTAAAGATCCAAAAATTGACCAGGGCCAAAATGGTTGAATGCCAACCCAAAGGCCTTTTTAATAATTGTGATGACAAATATTTTTCGGGACACAAGTGTAAGGAACAAAATATTTTTATGGCCATATCGGAGGATGTTTCAGAAGAGGATGTTGAAGCTCCCCTTGTGTCTATGTCACCTGAACCTTCTGACATAACCCCTCCCTCTGACCCTCCCGAGGTAGAACTGGTCATTTCCCTAAATGTTCTCACTAGATTCTCTTCTCCCCAAACCCTCAAGATAATTGGCTACATCAAGCATATAAAGGTCATCATTCTTGTTGATAATGGAAGAACAAATAATTTTATTCATAGCCAGTTTGCCCAACAAACTAATTGCTATATCTGTGCAGTCAATAATTTCCAAATCATGATTTCCAATGGCGAGTCCATGAAATGTGGAGGGCATTGTGAAAATGTGCATCTCCAAATTGGTGACTACCACCTGAAATCTTATATGTTTGCTATCGACATGGGCGGTTGTGACATTGTGTTGGTTGTAGACTGTCTAAGGACTTTGGGTCCCATTATCATGGATTTTAAGGAATTAACCATGCAATTTGACCAGGAGGGCCAACAATATAAGTTCCAAGGAATCACCATCGATTCCCTTGAGATCATTAGTTCCCATCACATGGAAAAGATGCTCAAAAAAGGTCATTCTGGCGTTATTGCCCAACTCCATGCCATACAAGAAACTGAGACACCCTCTATGCCACAGGACCTCCAATCCATCCTCTCTAAACATTAGGTGGTTTTTCCACTTCCCAGGGACTCCTTCCTTGTTGGCAATTGACCAAGTTTTGCAGAACACTTGGTCATATTTGACCATTTTTGGACATCGACACCCTGTCAAAGATGGAGGGCCAGGCGAAGTAGATATCACGGGATCTCGGCCCACTTTTGGGGCCCTTTTAGAGTTTTGGGTTAATGTAATGGGAAAGGGATGTCATCCCATGGGTTTACCCATATTTAGGCCTATGTTGTAAAGTATAAATAAGTAGCTAGGCAATGTAAGAGCAGTCAATGTCTTAGTGCTAGTAATTAGATCTGTGTGATTGAATGTAAATGCTTTGTGCATGATTGTAAGAGGCTTGTAGAGATGAGTGCAAGTGATGTAAGTGATGAGTGCATGAATTGTAAGAAGGCTCTCTGCTAGATCTACTCATGGAAGGAGGATCTGGTGAGGTGCGTGCAAATATCGTGTCCTATGCTGAGTACGACTTGAGCTCTGTGCTGTAATCAGATTGACCAAAGCTAATAAGGAAGAAAAAGACTTTGTGGATGTAGCCCTAGGGTGGGGGTGAACCACGTAAACCTGTGTGTCATGCTTTGTGTTGTTGCTTCCTTATGTTTTCACTATCTTGCTAAGTGTTATGCCATGATTAGATAGATTTTCTTATGCTTTGTGATTCACTTGATGTATATGAATAGTATATATGATGTGTATGAGAATGCTTAGTGTTGATATACAGGATCTAATATGTTTTGTCGTTGCTAAGTACTGAAATATCTTATATCTGAGCAAGTACTACGATGTTTTGTCTTGTCTGCGAAGTACAATAAGGGTGAATAGTGATGAATGACGGATGCTAAGTGCTCTATAAAGGATATAATCATAGATCTGTGTCCCAGCTAAGGTTGTAGACACCTGAGTCCTACAACCACCCCTGCCTCTACCTCGTGTGAGACTTCATAAGCTTCGTAGGTGTTTCCGAAAGGGATGGTAGTTAGAGCTTTGTTGATGCGCTCTTGAGTGTTGAACCCTAGGTCTGCCCTTGTGCCAACAAATGGTTCCGTTATCGGGACCTAAAACTCTAACTGCTGGGAACTGAGGAAGAAGAAACTTTGTGCAAAAGAAAGCTTTGTGCATAGATCTGTTGCCCCAGTGCGCATATTTTTACTCGACAGGTGAAGCTTTGTGCCAAGAATAAGGTCAGGTCTAAATAAAGGAAGATCATATCTGAAGAAAAAAAGCGAGATATGAACACTCTGTGCTCCAAGAAAAGTAAAAGTGGAAATTTTTGAAAGAAAGAAGTCATATTTGCAGAAAAGAGGTAAGATCTGTAAGCTCTGTACTCTAATAAAGGTAAGAATAGTCAAAAGTTTTTAGATCTGAAAGCTTTGTGCTTTGTAGAAGTAAGATAAGTGAAATTTTTTGTTTCTAAAGCATGGATCTAGGTATGTTTGATAGATTTTGTCCTAGCTTAAAACCTAGGGCATTAATCGATGAAAGAAAGTTTGATATGAATAGATTTGATAAGTATAATGATAGATATGTCATACCTATGCATAGAAAGAATGTCTAGACTAACAAGTGGATGCAAGATCCTAGAAAGATGTTTTGCAGGCTAGCTACCATGATCCTAGTGCACAGTCCAGAATAAGTTTGGGAACATTTAAATGAAAGAGAGGGTTAACACTTTGTTACAATTGCAGAAGACTAGGACATCTTGCTAAGGAATTCCCTGGTGGAATACTTAGTTGTCTTTGTTGCAAAGATTTGGACCATGAAGTGTTGGATTTCCCTAGAATGATTGCTAAGATTGAAAGAATGAATTTGAATGAAGAAAACCCTAAAGCAGATCCAAAAATAGTATAAACTAAGAAGGAGTCAGAAAGATATTGCTACTGATGAAAGACACCTTGAATAAGCACTGACATGTTAGGTTATCAGAGATCTTCAAAGAAAAGGAGAAAGTCAAAGAAAGAATAGGGGACTTCGACATTGACTGTATTCTTGATGAAGAAACACAAGTGAACATTATGACAGAAAGAATTTGGGAAGCTATAGGGAAGCCTACCTTGATCCCTTCCCTAGGAGGAACAATTTTATTCAAAGGAAAGCTAGTAAACCTATGTGGAAGGCTTGCCCGGATACCTATGACTGTCAATGGAACTTCGATAGAGGAAGAATTTTATATTATTAAATTTATTGAAGACAACGCCCTATTTACCATGCTCATAGGAAAACCCTAGATTGATAGAGAACAAGCCAGGCGAAAACAGGAAGAAGAAGTTTTGGAACAAAAGAAGCAAGAGTTAAAAGAATTTATGACTAGAAGGATCACGCACTTGATTGAAGAACAGAAGAGAAGATCGAAGATATTTAATACTAGCATCCCTGACGTCAAGGCTAAGAGAACACTAAAGGACCCATAGAATATTGACTTACCTATTTTTGATACAGAAGAAGTATTATCCAGGAACCCTAGGAAATAATTTTAACAACGCGAAGTAATTAAGACAATAGAAGATAAGCATCAGAATGGTAAAAGCATTACTGAGACGAAGATCACTGGGAAGAAGGCTAGAAAGTTAAGAAAGAAAAGGGCTAATACTGTAAGGTCACAAGAGGTTCTAGAGGATACTTTGCAGAAAGAAAAATTGCAGAATTGGAACTTCCCTGAGATATCATAACAACGACATAGAGTACTTCACCATGACGAAGCAATATAGCCATTGGGGTCGATATATCTATTTGTCTTCCGCTCCGAATAGGAAGAAAAGAAATAAAGATTCATCATCCAACCATTGAAAAGTTCCCTAACGGATCGAACAAGAGTTAATGAAGGATCATACCCATTGCAAGCAGACTATTGCTAAGTTTCCCTACTTAGTCCATCGTGCCACGCACCGAGAATAATTTTTTCTAAGTGAGAATTTGAGCATGAAACATGAGATTAACTCACCCTGAGATCATTGCCTTGTTCCCATACTATTCATTGTAGTCTCTGAATTCCATTTTCACCCGAGCTAGATGACCCAAGCTTGTATGTCGGACGAGCTCAATGCTGCGAAGAAAATCGTTGAAGAAGTTTTAATTGACTTAATGACCGAGAGAGTCATGTCGAAGTGAGGAGTGTCTATAGGTGTATAGGAATCATCCTCAGGAGCATTGCTAGCTTCCCCCTCCACTGCTCAAGTAGGACCATCCTGACTACCGCATCACTATGGATCCGATTCTAATCAATCAGATCACAGGGCTAAGCATGCAGGGCCCTAACCTACACAAGTTTTACCTTGGAAAGACCACAGATCGTGCTTTTGCCCAGCAAATAAAAGATACATATGGAGATATAGAGAAGGGAATGCGAGGTTACAAGGTAGCCTCCATTGAGAATGCAGCAGTGCACCTTGGTTGCCAGCTGATTGCAGGGAAGTTAGTCCACAAAAATAGACCTACACAGGTGACCAGATTTGTAGTTGACCTCGCAGGGAAGTGCGTGGAGGGACTACAAATGAACTAGGCAAGGTATCTTGTAAATCAGATAGAGCTTGACTGTAGACAAGCACAAGACCAAGGGTATGACTTCCACTTTAGCTGGTTTCTCATACTCATCTCTTTCATCACTTGGGAGCTACTAGAAGGTGCCACTTTTTTGGATATCAAACCACTGGTTGCAAAGTTCTGTACGTTGTGGTACTCCAGCGACATGAACAAGTAGTGGCAGTCCAATTTCATCTTCCATGCTTATTACAATCAATTGAAGAATGCAATCTAGTATACACCACACCTCACACCAAACACACTTCATAGGTTTAGACCTTTGATCAAATTCATTGTAGACCGCCACTTCACCTATATCACAGTGCGTGTTGATGAGAAAAAACAACAACTCCAGTCGTACTATAAGTTGACAGAAGAAGACTTGGAGTAGATTACCAAGGAATGGTCGGCGGACCTCCTTGTTGCAGCAGACCCCGCAGAGATGTCCAACATGGATAGACCTGAAGCTATGCCAGATACACCTAGACCAGGTAAGACTAAGAAGGATGTGGAAATTCAAAATTTCCATAGCACATCCACGAAGACCACTTCGATCTCACCTACAAAGGGAGGTGACGGTGAAGAACTAGGTGGCACATAAGTTGAGAAAAACAAAGGAGAGGTTACTCCACCTAGAGAAGAGGAGGGTCCCTCCAAGAAAAGGAAGACTACTCCATTGAATCCCTCATCCCGAAAGAAAACTAAGGCCACCCGGAATACGTTCAAGACTACCCTTACACAGGATGACTTCAACTTCTTGATCGTTGCACTGAGTGATGCTTCACTAGAGATCTCAGATAGGCAAGAAGTGAAGCAGGAGGAGATATTTAGCCGACTCAAGGGTGAATTTCAAGAAGTGCAACAGGCACTCTAGTCCATAAGAGCAGTTTCTACGGTTCCCTTGACAATTGAAACAACAAGAATAGGTGATGAGCCCACCCAATTACGCCAGATCACTGAAAAAGTTAAAGCTCGCCTTCGATGAGCTCAAGAAGACATAGAGAAAGCCACCCAGGCTTTGGCACAAGTACAAAGCACACATATAGTACAAAAAAGGAAGGAAAAATAGGAACAACTTGCCTTACAAGTGAAGTGGGAGGAGAAAAAAGAACAGTTACAACAGAGCAAAGACCAATTGCTAGCAGAGCAACTTGAAGTACAAGAAAGAGTTCACAGAGCACTTCGCTCTATGACGGTCATTGAAGTGAAAATTTAAGAACACATACCACAGCAGGTGGCACAACTTCAAGAATTAATACAACAACTTCAGTAGTGTATCGCAGATCTAGAACTTCGTACCATGCCCGAGACTCCACAAGAAGTAAGAGATTTGAGGGAAGTAACTGCCCGTAGCACAGTTGGCTGATTAAAAACCTTGGCTTTGGAATGTAATAAGCTGAGTGTTAGAAGTGCCCAGACCTATGAAAACCTTATATAGAACCCAGAATTGCAGACATTAGAATCACAAATCCAAGAAGCAAAGTAGCATGCAGATACACTACAGGTGTAGCAGAAGGCCTTGACCCCAGTTGAGAGAATGAAGTGATTTCTAGAAAAACACACCACCCAAAAATAGGTACACATGCTGCAAAGTAAAGTGATGGAAGTCTCTCAATGACTTCAACCACTCCAAGAGAAAGAATGCCAACTTTTCATTGAAGTTGAGACCTAGGAAGTCGATCTTGAATAGGTTGTCATCACTGTATAACAGTGCATGGAAGGACCAAATGACGCAATGATCTAGGAGTTCACTAAGCAAGAAGTTGTCACACTACAGCAGATCGAAGTAGCTTGGGCCAAGATTGAGACATTCGAAGCGGAATTGATCAGACCAGAGTAACTCGGGATGAGTCAGAGGTGAGTGTTGGGGGCCTATTGGCCCTTGACCAAGTTTTGCGGAACACTTGGTCATATTGGACCGTTTTTGGACATCGACACCCTGTCAAAGATGGAGTGCCGGGCGAAGTAGAGGTAACAGGATCTCGACCCACTTTTGGGGACCTTTTAAGGTTTTGGGTTAATGTAATGGGAAAGGGATGTCGGCCCATGGGTTTACCAATGTTTAGGCCTATGTTGTAAAGTATAAATAAGTAGCTAGAAAATGTAAGAGGAGCCAATGGCTTACTGCTAGTAATCAGATCTGTGTGATCGAATGTAAATGATTTGTGCACGATTGTAAGAGGCTTGTAGAGCTGAGTGCAAGTGTTGTAAGTGCTGAGTACACGGATTGTAAAAAGGCTCTGTGATAGATCTACTCATGGAAGGAGGATCTTGCGAGGTGCATGTAGATCTCCTATCCTATGAAGAGTATGAGTTGAGATCTGTGCTATAATCAGATTGACCAAAGCTAATAAGGAAGAAGAAGACTTTGTGGACGTAGCCCCAGGGTGGGGGTGAACCATGTAAACCTGTATGTCATGCTTTGTGTTATTGCTTCCTTGTGTTTTCACTAACTTTCTAAGTGTTATTCCATGATTAGAAAGATTCTTTTATGCTTTTTGATTTGCTAGATGTATATGAATATTATATCTGATGTGTATGAGAATGCTTAGTTCTGATCTATAGGATCTAATATGTTTTTCCGTTGCTAAGAACTGAAATATCTTATATCTGAGCAAGTACTGCGATGTTCTATCTTGTCTACGAAGTACAATAAGGATGAATAGTGATGAATGAATGATGTTAAGTTCTCTATAAAGGATATAATCACAGATATGTGTCCCAGCTAAGGTTGCAGACACCCAATTCCTGCAACTACCCCTGCCTCTACCTTGGGTGAGACTTCATCTGCTTCACAGGTGTTGCCGAAAGGGTTGGTAGTTAGGGATTTGTCGATGTGCTCTTGAGCATTGAACCCTAGGTTTACCCCTGTGCCAACACTCCTTCCCGTGGTGTTCATGATCATTCCATTCCCCTTGTACTAGGAAGCCTTCCTGCCAATATCCATCCCTATCATCACCCCTTTTCCCCAAAAAATGAAATTGAGAAAATGGTTCAAGAACTGCTTAACGCAAGTGTTGTCTGCCCTAGTATGAGCCCCTAATATTCTCTCATGGTCATGGTCCATAAGAAAGAAGGCTATTGGCGCATGTTTCCTGACTTCCGTGCCCTAAAAAAACTCACCATTAAAGGCAAATTTTCCAGTCCTGTCATTGATGACGTCTTGGATGAATTGAGTGGTGCTCAATTCTTGACTAAACTTGATCTTCGTTCTGGCTACCACCAGATCTGTATGAAAGAGGTAGAAATTCCTAAGACTGCCTTTAGAATTCATGAGGGCCACTATGAGTTTTTGGTCATGCCCTTTGGCTTGTGTAATGCTCCCTCCACTTTCCAAAGCCTCATGAATCATGTATTCTGTCCTTTTCTCCATAATGTTTTCTTAGTTTTATTTGATGATATACAGACCATCTTTCTCATGTGGATCGAGTTATCCATCTACTCTCTCAACATCAATTTTTACTGAAACAATCTAAATGTGCTTTTGGTGCCTCGAAAGTTGAGTACTTAGGTCATCTTGTTGGCAAGAACGACGTTAGGGTGGATCCTAAAAATATTGAATCTATGCAAGACTGGACTCACCCAAAGAATCTCAAAAGATTGCATGGATTTCTGGGCTTAACAGGTTATTATCGCAAGTTTGTTAATAATTATGGAAATATTACGTCACCTCTCACTGCACTCCTTAAAAATAATTATTTCACTTGGACTCTAGCAGTTTCTTAGGCTTTTCAAACCTTGAAGATGTCCATGTGCACCACTCTAGTCCTAGCCCTTCCTAATTTCACAAAGACCTTTGTCCTGGAATGTGATTCTTCAGGGAAAGGAATTGGCATTGTCCTTATGAAAGAGGGTCGATCTGTGGCCTTTACCAACAAACAATTGTCTGGATGAAATTTGGGCAAATCAATCTATGAAAAGGAAATGTTGGCTATCCTGCATGACGTTGATATTTGGCTCCCTTATCTATTGGGGCAACTCTTCCAAATTAAGACAGATCATCAAAGCCTCAAGTATTTTCTGGAACAACCAATTTCCTCCCAAGAGCAACAAAAATGGGTGACTAAGATCTTTGGATATGATTATGAGATCATTTACAATAAAGGAAAAGACAATATGGTTGTGGATGCACTTTCCCAAAAATATGAAGATGAAGGGTCCCTTTTTTCTCTTTCCTTCATTGTACCATATTGGCTCCAAGCCGTTCGCCAGGAATGGCTACACGATCCCAAAAGTTTGCATATAATACAACAATTGCAGTCCAATTCTCTAGTTTCCCTAGGGTACTCTTGGCTCCATGATGAGATTAGATACAAAGGATATTTTTATTTAAGTAAATATTCAAAACTTAAATCCATGGTACCTTCTGAGCTTCATGCTACACCCACATCTAGGCACTTCGGGTTTACCAAAACCTATGATAGGATCAAACGGTATTTTTTATGGGATGGTATGAAACATGACATTCGTAATTTTGTGGCTACATGTGATGTGTGTCAATGCAACAAGGGTGAAATAGTCAAATCTCTTGGCACACTACAACTGTTTACGATTCGACCTTCTATTTGGCGGGATATCTCCATGGATTTTCTTGTAGGCTTATCTAAATTGGGCAATAAATCAGTCATCATGGTGGTAGTTGATCGCCTTTCCAAGTATTCTCATTTATGTTCTCTTCAACACCCATTTACACCATCTACTGTGGCTCAACTTTTCATGGATTAGGTCTTCAAGCTTCATGGCATGTTGCATTTTATTGTTTCTGATCACAGCACAACTTTCACCAACAATTTTTGGCAATAAATTTTCAAGCTACAAGGCACCCAATTGCATATCAGCACAACTTATCATCCCCAGATTGATGGTCAAACTGAAGTTGTCAACAAGTGTTTGGAAACAAATTTGAGGTGTTTTCCCTCATAAAACAAAAACCAGTGGGATCAATGATTACCACTAGTTGAATGGTGGTACAACACTTCATACCATACAACTACCTGCATGACTCCTTTTGAAGTGGTATATGGACAAAATCCACCTTCATTTCTCTCATATTTACCAAGTTTCTTGAAGGTCTAAGCGGTTGACTAAACGCTTACAGTTCGAGACGCTATTCTCCATACTCTCAAAGAGAATTTGGTCATGGCCCAGAATCGTATGAAGAAAAAAGAAAATCAAGGTCACTCTGAATGTCAATTTGTAAAAGGGGATCAGGTCTTTCTTTGACTACAACCTTATAAGAAAAATTCCGTCAAGGCTGACAATTTTCAGAAACTAGCACCCAAATTTTATGGTCCTTATACCATTTTCAAGTGTGTGGGATAGATGGCCTATCGGTTAGCCTTTCCAAGCCATTCTAAGCTACATATTGTTTTTCATGTTTCCTTCTTAAAGAAGGTGATTGGAACTAAGTTCCAAAATCAAACCAACCTTCTCAAGTTGGATGAAGAAGGGTCCATTTGGCTACAACCACAAGCAGTTTTGGACCTGTTATTGCACAGTTTGTAGGAAAGGTTTAGGTAGCTTGGATTCAAGGCTCAAACTGGCGTAACAGGAACTTCCCCACCCACTGTCACCTTGATGGGGAGCTCTTTCTATTTAGGGTGGCTAATCCCAAGGGAGACGTCCCTAGTAATCTGGGTTTCTGAAGGAGAAGGATCAAGGTTTAAGGCTTCAAAGGTTGAGGTAAGCTTTCCCTTCATAGATTACTGCCAAAGAGATAGTCAAAAAGAAGAAGATATTCCACTGGATGGCACCTGTTTGCGAGACAAGGCAGATAAAACTAGAAATGTGTTGCAGTAGTTAGTACTTCAAAACATCAATGACTATCTTTTATACATATGAGCATTAATGAAAGTAATTATTGACGAAGTCAATGATTGCAATAAAAGCTTATATTTTATGTCACTTCTTCAATAAATACACAAGAGATACTGGCATTCAATGTGTAAAATCAAATCTTTGTATTATCACAATGCAAATTTGCTCATATAAATATTGTTGTTGCGTCACTATTGCAGAACTAGGGTGACGTCAGCCCTAGTATTAGGTCAAAATTGAAGACAATGAGTAGGACGTTTTGTCAAACAAGCTTGTGGATGAAATTAACAACTCAAGGTCTATCAAATAGATGACAATGTCAAAACGTTTTAAGGCCAAACAAGTTCTTTAAAAGGTATGACGTCACCTATATTGTTGTTGTTTTAGGGTTAGGGTTAGCTAGTCAAAGAGGTGGACGTTTGGACAAATCAACCAATGAAAA
>ML778376.1:806187-881600 GCA_009831015.1 Picea engelmannii | reverse complement strand
ATGGTCCTGCACATCAAAGACTACGCCCTCCATGGGCTCATCAGTCCTAGACATCATAGCAATGTAAATCATATCTCATCATTAAAATTATCAAACATATGCATGAAATCCCTATCACATCATCTAAGAGCTCAAAGACATTAGATAGATCTACTATACAAAGCTAAGGAAACCAACAGAAAAACCTATTGGGCTAATACCCATAGGAGATGGAAAGTTTCCTCAAAGGATCATTCAATCCATGTGTAATAAGATGATATGGTTTTAGGGATGTCTAGTCATAGTAAGACCAAGGGTTGGTGTTATCTGTGGGTGCCTTTGTAGGAGGCGAGCTGTACCCGTCATGGATGCATTTTTTCCAAGCCCCTTTTTGCCTTATCTTTCTTTCATTGCTTTTTTACTACAAGGTATGATGAAGAGGACACTGCCTTGGCTTGGTGGCCAGAGCTGATAGCGTTACCCACTAGTATCTTCGCAGAAATGAGAAGGTTGGCTCGTGATGAGACCCCCTTTCCTTTGGCCATGCAACCAAAGGTGACTGCCCTGGTTTGGTGACCAGATGGTGGCAATGTCATACTGCTAAATACCTATGAACATAATGGGCCGGCTCGTGATGAGACCTCCCATCCTCTTGGTTAGGTCTTGCATTTATTAATTTTATGATTTTTCTTAGCGTCCCTTAGTTTCTTATCGAGAGGCTTTTTATTTCCTTCTCGAGGATCCCCTGGGCGAAGCATCTCTAGGTTTTATTTCCTATGGCTTTTATCTTTTACCAACTTATTTTACCCCCTAGGCCTTTAGCCCCTTCTTCTCACAAGACAAGATGTACCCTGGAAGGTCATCCTAATGGCCAGACTAGGGGAATGGGATGGATGAGTGGGGTATAAGGTGAAAAAGTGATAAGATGGAAGGAGCGGACGATGGCTCTACAAATCCCCCTTGGTGGCTAACCAAAACCCATGAATATCAGCTTGCTAAGTTGCCCCATCAATCGCCCCAACAATGGTCAAGTGGATTAGTGTAAGATCCAAGCAGTTATCCGAAATGAAAGAAACCTAATGCATATATAAGAAGGTTATAATGATCAAATATGACACATACCATGATAACTCAGACCAATTAACTCATGGAGCAAGAGCCCTCTCTGGTGCAAGCCTAGGCCGATAGTTATGGAAGCTTGTACTACTGACAGGACAAGTCTGGCTGAGAAGAAGAAAGATGGGCCCTCCAGGGCCATGCTCAAGTCACTCCTTCTCCCGGTACTCCATGTCTAGGACCATGTGGGCCTCGAGACATGATCTCCTAGTTATCCCTAGATATCGGGGATAATAGGACCAGCGGGAGCGTCGCTTGCATCAACGAACCATCAAGGAAGTTTTAGTCCAATGGAAAGATACAACCCCAACAGATGCCACTTGGGAACCAGCTACCATTCTGCAACATTTTCCACATCTCAAGCCTTGAGGAAAAGGTTGTTTTTAAGGGGGAGGACATGTTAGGGACCTAACCCCTCATGTAGGTAGAATAATATATTCTAATGTAATGAAGGTCAATATTAATAAGTAATAGCAATAAGTAAGAATAAGTCGAATGTAAGAAGACCTAATAAAAGCTTCCGCTTCTAGAAGGATCTTATATGTTTCTTTTGATAGACATATTTAGTATAAATAGTAGCTGAGGGTATGAGAACTCTGGTCTTGGATATTATTTTAATAGATCTATGCTCGACTGGAGGTTGCCTCCTCCAAGAGGGAAGTGAACATTTCTCTCATTAATCAAAGTGATCTCTCTGGTCTCATATTGGTATTATTGTGGTGTTATTATAGTTATATTCTTGTGCATCTGCCATTTCTAGCATTTTATTTCTGTTCTGCATACTTTTTATATCTGGAATATTACAATCCCGCTCATGTAACAACCTCATCACTGGAAATCCTAATGCAGTAGGAAAAATTTCCTCTGTGACATACACAATATAGAAGGGTGAAGTGGCAATAGATCATTTTGTAGTGATCATGTTAGCCCATAGTGCATGGATGAGCTTTTTGTGCCAAGTTTTTTGTTATCTTGCAACAACTTCTTGATAATTCTGGTTAAGATCTTATTAGATGACGCATCCAACCCATTACCTTGAGGATAATAAGATGTAGAGTGGCCAAGAGTTATATTGTAATCACTGCAAAATTTTTCCATCTTCTTGGACTTAAATGTTGTTTCATTATATGTAATGATTTTGATTGGACACTCAAACCTAGACAAAATATTGTTCTCCAAAAATTGAATGATAACAACATCTATGGCCTACCTGGTGGGAACTGCCTCAATACAGTTGCTAAAGTAATATGTGGCTGTCAGTATCCACTTGTGCTGAGCTAAGGATTGTGGATGAATTTCTCCTATAAAATCAAGGTCCCATTGTCTAAAAGGTGCTTCAACAGAGATGGGCTTTAAGGGAAAATGCTGCAATTTTCTCTTCCCATAAAAAATTTGGCATTCCCAAGAGCTTGAAACCTCTTTATAGACATCAGAAAAAATTCTAGGCCAATAGAACCTATCCCTTAATATTTTGTGCACAGTAGTTTTCCAATAATGGTGTTCTCCACAGTCTCCTTTATGTAATTCTTTGATGGTATTCTCCACTTCTTCCTCCAGCAAACAGCTCAACAAGATTCCTCCTAGATCCTTTCAATATAGAGATTGATTTACAATACAAAACTTTGCTTCTTTTATTTTTAAGAACCTAGCCTTGGTTTTACTTAATTCATGAGGAGCCTGCAAATTTCTCAACACATAAATAATATCATCATACCATGGGGAGTCAAGGAAGTTTTTGGATACTTGAGAGGCCCTTTCTTCTTCTGAATCTGCTGAGAATTTAGTAATGAAATTTACTCCCAAGAGCTCACAATTTGTCTATGCTATCAACCTTGCAGGTCCCTGCCCCTTTATCAACTTTGTAGGTTTTATCTCAAGGTCATATTCCAACAACACAACTATCCACTTGCCCCTTTTTCTCTCAGGATCAAGCTATGTTAGAATGTATTTCACATAACTGTTGGGCACATAGGCAGTGGTATCAAAATGCAAGATATAAACTTTGAATTCCTTTAGGACCTTGATCAATGCGTATGTCTTATTTTATGATATCATACTTTAGTGGGGAATCCCTCAATTTCCTGCTATAGTATGTTATAGGCTTCTCAAAATTCTTCTCATCCTTCTATAGTAAAACACCAACAATGGTGTGTGTTGGCCGTTGACCAAGTCTTGAAGAATACTTGGTCATACTCGACCACTTTTGGGACTGTGACAGCTTGCCAAGGAAGGAGTGCAACGCTAAGCAGAAAATAAGGAAGCAAGACCTATTTTGGGGTCTATTTTAGGGTTTTTGGGTTGATGTAATGGGCAAGGGATGTCAGCCCGTGGGTTTACCCACTTTTAGGCCCATTTTGTAATCTATAAATAGGCAATATAGATAGTAAGATAAGAGAGGTAGTAATGTAGTACATCTATGTGATGTATGAATGAAAGCTTAGTGCTAGTAATTGGATCTGTGTGATCGGACATATCTTAGAGTGCTATGTGCATGAGATCAGAGAGTTAAGTGCAGGTTGTTATAGTCTGAGGCTGAAGAGAAAGGAAGAAGGATCTAGCGAGCTGTGTAGATATTCTATCCTATGCAAAGTAAGGGTCATTAAAGCTCTGTGTTGTAACTTCTTGACCAAGATAATATAAATAAGACTTTGTGGGCGTAGCCCCAGGGTGGGGTGAACCATGGTAACTGTGTGTATAGTGCTTTGTGCTTCACTCTTATGTATTTATCTCTTTCTTGGCTAAGTGCTTGATGTGATTAAGTAGATCTAGTTATGATCTGTGTTGTTGATGAATGAATGAACATTAGATATGATATATGAGATGCTTAGTACTTGATCTGTTGAATCTAACCTATATTTCTATGAATAAGTACTGAATCATTCTTAGTATAAGTATTCACTGCAATTCTCTATGACTTCTGCAAAGTATATTAATGAATATATGTTAAGGAATTACTGATGCTAAGTGCATTGTGAGAAACATAATCATAGATCTGTGTCCCAGCTAAGGTTGCAGACACATGAGTCTTGCAACGACCCCTACCTCTACCTCGGGTGAGACTTCATTTGCTTCACAGGTGTTGCCGAAAGGGTCAATAGTTAGGGATTTGTTGGTTCTCTCTTAAGTGTTGAACCCTGGGTCTGCCCCTGTGCCAACAAATGGTTTCGTTGCCGGGAACTGGAACCGTGATTGCTGGGAACTGAAGAAGAAGAAGCTTTGTGTGAAATAAGATATGTGCGTATATCTATTGCCCTAGTGCGCAGTGTTTTGTTTGACCTGTGAAGTTTTGTGACAAGAAAAGAGGATAGATATGAAGAAAGAGAGGGAAGATCTGAAGAAAAAGGTAAGATCTGTAAGCTCTATGCCTTGATAAAGGTAAGAATAGTTAAAAGTTTTATATCTAGAAGCTTTGTGCACTGCATAAGTAAGATACGTGAAATTGTTTTGTTTCTAAAGCATGGATCTAGGTATGTTTGATAGATTTTGTCCTAGCTTCAAAACTAGGGCATTAATATATGATAGAAAGTTTGATATGAATATATCTGATAAGTATAGTGATAGATATGTTATACCTATACATCGAAATAATGTATGGACTAACAAGTGGATGCAGGATCCTAGAAAAAGTTTTTTTTAGGCTAGCCACCATGATCTTGGTGTGCAGTATAGAAGGAGTTGTGAAACATTTAAATGGATGAGAGGATTAACCCTCTATTATAATTGCAGACGACCTGGACATCTTGCTAAAGAATGCCCTGGGAGAAGACCTATTTGCCTATGTTGTAAGGCTATGGACCATGAAGTATTGGATTGCCCTAGAATGATTGCTAGGCTTGAGAAGCTAAATATGGAACAAGCAAACCCTGAGGGAGATCAAGAGACCAAGATTATAGTAGAAACCCAGAAAGAATCAGAAAAGATATTGCTACAGATGAGAGATACCTTGAATGACCAACGACATGTTAGGCTATCAGATATCTTCAAAGAAAAAGAGAAAATCAAAGAAAGAATAGGGGAATTTGACATTGACTATACTCTTGATGAAGAAGCACAATTGAACATTATGCCAGAAAGAACTTGGGAAGCTATACGAAAGCCTACCATGATCCCTTCCCTAGGAGGAACAAGTTTCTTCGGAGGAAATCTAGTAAACCTATGTGGAAGGCTCGCCTAGATACCTATGACTATCAATGGAAATTCGATAGAGGAAGACTTTGAGATCATTAAATTTGTTGAATACAACACCCCATTTACCATGCTCATAGGAAAACCCTATATTGATAGAGAACATGCTAGACGAAGAGAAGAAGAAAAATTTTTGGAACAGAAGAAGAAAGAGTTAAAAGACTTTATGACCAGAAGGATTACGCACTTGATTAAAGAACAGAAGAGAAGATCACAAATATTTAATATTAGTACCTCTGATGTTGAAGCTAAGAGAACACTTGAGGATCCGCAGAAGATCGAGTTACCTATTTTTGATATAGAAGAGGTATTATCAAGGAACCCTAGGAAAGAATTTCCACAGCATGAAGTAACTAAGACCACAGAAGATAAACATCAGAATGGTAAAAGAATCACTGAGACGAAACTCACTGGGAAGAAGGCTAGGAAGTTAAGAAAGAAAAGGGCTAATACTTTAAGGTTACAAGAGGTTCTAGAGGACACTTCGCAGCTAGAAGAATTGTATAATTGGAGCTTCTCCGAGATATTAGAACAATGACATAGAGTACTTCACCATGACGAAGCAATATAGTCATTGGAACTGATATACCCATTCAACCGCCACTTCGAACGGATCAAAAAGCAGTTATGGGCTACCACTAGACCGTTGGATAGTACCAAAATGGATAGAATGGAGTTAATGAAGGCCCCATGTCCATTGAAAACAGACCATTGTTGATATTGCCTACTTAACCTGTTGTGCCACGCACCAAGAAAAATTTTGGCTAACTGAGAATCTGAGTGCGAACCATGAGATTTACTTACCCTAGGATCATTGCCTTACTATTCACTATCATCTCTGAATTCCTTTTGCACCTGAGCTAGCTGACCCAAGTTTGTATGTCAAACGAGCTCAGTGCTGCTAAGAAAATTGTCAAAGAAGTTCTAACTGATTTAATGGTTGAGAGAGTCATGTCAGAACGATGAATGTCCACAGGTGTATAGGCATCATCCTCAGGTGCACTTCTAGATTCCCCATCCACTGCTCAAGCAGGACCATCTCGACCGCCTTCGAAATGACAATCTAAGCTCGGAAATGACTTCGCCACTGTGAAGATGATCCCAAGCATCTTGCCTAAATATATCACACCACTAAGAGGACTAGTGAATAGAGACTCTATACCCAGAGACTTCGACTATGCTGTAATCATTGTGTACCTCCCTAAAGGGGTGCGCGCAGTTCATGCTGACCAAGAGAAGCTCACCACACTAAAATTCAGTGATTTTAACCTTAGATATCACAAGGTATACAGTATTCTAGCCCCGCACAAGTATTTGAATATTACAAAAGGAAAGAAACCCAAGATTGTACCATGGTAATGGATCCATAACCTCGCGCAGTCAACCCTCCTCAACGTAATGAATATTCCACATTTTGGGAGGCATCAGGAAGTAAATGCATGTGTTCGAATGTTGTTGTCATGTTACCATGGAGGATACCTATGGTTGGATTGGCGCATCACCATGGATCCAATTTTGATCAATCGGATCACTGGGCTAAGCATGCCCGGCCCTGACCCATAAGACTTTTACCCTGGAAAGACCGCATATCATTCTCTCGCTCAACACATAAAGGACACATATGGAGATCTGGAGAAAGTCACGAAAGGTTACAAGGTAGCCTCCATTGAGAATGCAGTAGTATGTTTTGGTTGCCAGCTGATTGCAGGCAATTTAGTCTGAAAAAGAAGACCTACACAGGTGACCAGATTTGTAGTTGAACTCGGAGGGAAGTGCGTGGAGGGAGTACAAATGAACTGGGAGAAATACCTCATAAATAAGCTAGATCTTGACTGTAGACAAGCGTAGGACCAACAATATGAGTTCCAATTTAGCTGGTTTCTCATACTCATCACCTTCATCATGCGCAAACTGCCCAAGGGAGCCACATTTTCGGAGATTGAACCCTTCAAACCCCTAGCCGTGAAGTTCTGTACACTATGGTACTCTAGCGACATGAACAAATAGTGGAATTCCAATGTCATCTTCCATGCATACTACACTCAATTGAGGAATTCCATTCAGTCTACACCACGCATTACACCCAACACTCTTCATAGGTTTCAACCTTTGATGAAATTCATCATAGATCGTCACTTCACCTACATCACAACACGCGCAGACGAGCACAAACAACAACTCCATTCATATTATAAGCTAACAGAAGATGACCTGGAGGAGATCACCAAGGAATGGTTAGTAGACCTCCTCGTTGCAGCATACCTCGCAGAGATGTTCGACGTAGATAGCCCTGAAGATATGGTAGATACACCACGATCACGCAATACCCAGAAGGATGTGGAAGTTTGAGATATCCACAGCACATCCACGAAGACTGCTTTTCTCTCACCTGCGAAGGGAGGTGATGATGAAGAACTAGGGGGCATAGAAGTTGAACAGAGCAAAGGTGAGGTTACCCCGCCTAGGGACGAGGTATATCCCTCCAAGAAAAGGAAGATTACCCCACTGAGGCCCTCATCCAGAAAGATAACTACAGCCACCCAGACCATGCTTAAGACTATGCTTACCCCAGATGATTTTGACTTCATAATTGCCATGCTGAATGATGTTTCATTAGAGCTCGCAGAAAAGAAAGAAGCAAAGTAGGAGGATCTATTTCGCCAGATCATGGGCGAATTCAAAGAAGCATAGTAGGCACTTTAGTCTATCCAAGCAATTATTACGGTGCCATTAACAATGGAAATATCAAGAACAGGTTTGGATCCCACACAGTTATGCCAGATCACCGAGAAAGTCAAAGCTCGCCTTCGATGAGCTCAATAAGACATAGAGAAAGCCACCTAGGCTTTGGCGCAAGCATAGAGCGCACATGAAGAGAAAAAGAGAAAGGTAGAACATGAGCAACTTGACTTAAAAGAGAAATGGGAGGAGGAAAAATCCCAATTACAATAGAGAAAGGAGCAGTTGCTAGCAGAGCAACTTGAAACACACGAAAGAGTTCATAAGGCACTGCGCTCTGTGACAATCATAGAAGTGAATATGGAAGATTGTCTTCCACAGTAGGTGACCCAACTGGAAAAAGTAATCCAACAACTTCAACAGTGCATCACAGATCTGGAGCTCTGCACCATGCTTGAGACACCCCAAGAGATAAGAGATCTAAGAGAGGCCACTGCTCGAAGCGCAGTTGACCAATTAAAAACTTTGGCTTCAGAATGTAGGCAACTAAGCACCAAAACCACCCAGACCTATGAAACCCTCGTAGAGAATCTAGAATTGAATACATTGGAGGCACAACTCCATGAAGAAAAGCATCATGCAAACGTGTTGCAAGTGTAGCTGAATTTCATGACCCCAATTGAAAGAATGAAGAGGTTCGCAGAGCAATGCACAACCCAACAACAAGTACACACGCTGCAAAGTAAAGTAATGGACATCTCTCAATGAATGAAACCACTCCAAGAGAAGGCATGCCAACTGTTCACCAAACTTGAAAGCCAGGGAGATGAACTCGAACAGGGTGTCATCACTGCAGAACATCGCCTGGAAGGACTGCTCAATGACACAGTAATCTAGGAATTTAATAAACAAGATATTGTCGCACTACAGCAGGTCGAAGCCACTCGAGCCAAACTCAAGGTGTTCGAAGCAGAATTGGTCAGACCTAAGTGACTCAGGATGAGTCACAAGTGAGTGTTGGGGGTCTTTTGGCCCTTGTCCAAGTTTTGAAGAATACTTGGTCAAACTCGACCACTTTTGGGACTGTGACTGCCTTCCAAGGAAGGAGTGAAACACGAAGCAGAAAATAAGGAATCAAGACCTATTTTGGTGTCCATTTTAGGGTTTTGGGTTGATGTAATAAGAAAGGGATGTCGGCTCATGGGTTTACCCACGTTTAGGCCCATTTTGTAATCTATAAATAGGCAATATAGATAGTAAGATAAGAGAGATAGTAATGTAGTACATATGTGTGATGTATGAATGAAATCTTAGTGCTAGTAATTGGATCTATGTGATCGGATGTATCTTAGAGTGCTCTATGCATGAGATCGGAGAGCCAAGTGCAGGTTGTTATATTCTAAGGATGAAGAGAAAGGAAGAAGGATCTAGCGAGCTGTGAAGATCTTTTGTCCTGTGCAAAGTAAGGGTCATTAAAGCTCTGTGTTGTAACTGCTTGACCAAGATAATATAAAGAAGACTTTGTGGACGTAGTCCCAGGGTGGGAGTGAACCATGGTCACTGTCTATATAGTGTTTTGTGCTTCACTCTTATGTATTTATCTCTTTCTTGGCTAAGTTCTTGATGTGATTAAGTAGATCTAGTTATGCTCTATGTTGTTGATGAATGAATGAACATTAGATCTGATATATGAGATGCTTAGTACTTGATCTGTTGAAACTAACCTATATTTTTGTGAATAAGTACTGAATCATTCTTAGTATAAGTATTCATTGTGATTCTCTGTGACTTATGTGAAGTATATTAATGAATATATATTAAGGAATAACTTAATCTAAGTGCGTTGTAAGAAAGATAATCACAGATCTGTGTCCCAGCTAAGGTTGCATACACCTGAGTCTTGCAACCACCCCTGCCTCTACCTCGTGTGACACTTCATCTACTTCATAGGTGTTTCTGAATGGGACGGTAGTTAGGGCTTTGTTGGTGTTCTCTTGAGCATTCATCCCTAGGTCTGTCCCTCTACCAACAGTGTGCTCTGAGGAAAAAGAGAACAATATAAAGACTTTTTCAAAATTAGGACTGGCCAGCACTAAGGCCTTGGTCAATGCCACTTTAATGTATGCGAAGGATTTTCTAGCTTCAGGGTTCCACTTTATCTCATTTCCTTTCTTGAGCATGTTAGTGATATACTTTATTATTTCATCCAGGTTAGGGATGAATCTTCTCGAAAAATTCACTTTCCTCGGGAAAGATTGCACTTCTTTTTTTCTTCTGGGTGTGCCAATTTTTAAGATCTTGTCAACTCTGCTTGGATCTATATTTATCCCCTCTTTTGAAATAATGTGACCAAGCATCTTCCCTTCTTCCATGCCAAAATTCAACTTCTTGGGGTTCAACGAAATGCCAAACTTTCTACACTTCTTAAAATCCCTTATTAAATGCTTGAGATGTTCTTCATCAGAAACTGAATACACGGTGATATAATCTAAGTAAATAACAATGAATTTGTATTTCTCATCAGAAAAATCTATGTCCATATCCCTTTTAAATGTTTCTCCTGCATTCATGAGCCCAAAATGCATCTTGGCATACATGAAGGTACCCCACGGTGTTGTGAATGTTGTTTTTTCTTGATCATCAGGGTGCACCATGATTTGATTGTACCTAAAGAAACCATACAACATTGACATCTTCTAAGAACCTACCACTTTCCGTAGAATGTGATTCATCTTAGGTAGTGGGTAGTTGTCCTTGAGAGACACCATGTTAAGATTTCTAAAGTCCACACACCACCTGATCTCTCCACTCTTCTTTCTGATAGGCACCAGATTTACCACCCATTTAGAAAACCTCAGAGACACTATGATCTTGGCTTCAAACAACTTATTTATGTCTTTCTCAATAAAGGGTCGAAGCAAAGTATTTATTCTTCTTAATTTTTGTTTGAAAGGTTTATGATCTTCCTTGATTGGGATCACATGTTGAATTACCTTGGTATCATAAACTTTCAGATCTTTGTAACTCGAGGAAAAAACATCAGGGAATTATTTCATTAAATTGATATATATTTTCTTGAACTCTGGGCTGAGTCTTTTGGACAACTTAATGATCCTGGGATCTTCCTGAGTCCTAATGTTTCAATCTTCAACATCTCCCTCATTTACATTAATTTTTGGACTCCTTGGCACATCATTGTTATCAAAGAGTTTCTCCAATGGGACTTGGGCTTTGGGAATGATGTTACTTTTCAGTAGCACTATATCTATACCAACAGTTTGATTTTCGAAGTAACCATCCTTTGTGAAAACAACTACATCTACCTCTTCATCACAATATTCTTCATCAATATTCAAATTTTCAAATCCATCTTCCATTTTGAGAAAACTTTCTATTTGTTTATCATCTTCAAAAACCTGCCAGTAATTAATATTATCAGGGACTGGTTGTTTGTGCTTGACCTCAATCTCATATCCCCTGTTAGGAAAGATTGGAATTTTGAAAAATGAGGTTGAAGTAGCTCGATCATCAACAATCTGATTCTAACCCCTTGGAATCATTGAGAGACTATATTATGAAAATTCTTCAAGAAGGTCAAGCATTGTATTCTGATATGCTCTTAATCTGCGGTGTTTTGCTTGATATATTCCCTTCACCTGATTTATGATAAACTTAGAATCTCCGTGAACAACTATTCTCCTAGCACAAATTTCTTTCGAAGCCTTCAATCCTAACACCAATGCCTCATATTCAGCTATGTTGTTTGTGCAATCAAAATAAATTTTATAAGAACATAGCTTGGTGGCCAATCTGGGGGGTTTAATGCACACAATAGAACCTACTCCTTCTCTACTAATAGCTCCATCAAAACTCATGTTCCACATCTCATTCTCTTCACTGCCTTGATGTTCTGAAACTTTTTCAATCTGCTGATCAGATTTGTCTTTGGCAGCCATATTGATCTCTGGCCTTTTCTCTTCAAAACACAAATAATTGAAGAAAATGGAAGAACCCAACTCAGTCTCCACAACATAGATGGTATGGTTATTTGGTTGGGGCTTGTTACTAACCATGTATTTGAGAAAAACCTCCCTGTACAATCTCCTATATTTACCAAAGACAAGGATAGTGGCGTATGATATATCCATCTGTAGAGTTTCTTTCAACTTTGCAGCCCATGACCTAGATGGCATCATGCCAAACTTGGGAGGGATATCAGCAACCACTATATCCATGACCATATTATTTTCTAGAATTTGAGAGAAAGATACTACCAGATCTTTGATTAGGCCTAGGCACTTCACCTTCCTTGAAAGAAAAGAGAAAATATCTTTGCAAGGCCTTGTGATGTCAATGCCCAATTGGTCCATGGCCACCTTGGGCATCAGGTTATGGGATGCTCCTAAATCCAACATGGAATTGTGCAGAGTCATATCATGGATCTTCAGGCTGACATAGAAAGGTGCTATAGTGGGAAAACCCTCTAAAGACTACACCAGGGTTCTAAAGTGCAGGCATAGCTAACCGTCTAAAGTATCCTAATTTTAACAACTATCTTGTCATTACCCCACAATCATACATAAAAATAAAAGGATAGGGATCTGGTAGTCCTACCTTAAACTCTGTGTCCAGTGTCGATCCCTTTGCGCTCAGTTGTTTCCCAACTGAAATTCTCCTCCCAAGGCTGAACTGCATTCACCAAAAGAAAAACAAGGAACTACAAGCATGCATTCTATATATGGATTAGTGGGTTAGACATCATAACAAAAGAATGCAAACAAATCATAAAGATTTAAGACATCATTGGAGGGATGGAAAAAGTATTTATTTGTATTAATCTCACAAAAGTATCTTACAATATGAGACCAACAAATGCTCCTCCAACTCGATCCTGGGATCCTCTTCACCATGCACCAACTGCTTCCACGTATTCTTCTCCTCTTCAGTTCTCTCTAGGGAAATGGAAAGGGCTTACAATGGAAGAAGAAGTAATTATGGCTCAAACTCACATTGTGGTTGCAAAATATTGGGGCAAAGGGGGAATGCTGAAATGGACAGACTTTCTTTGATCTCTTGCTTCTTCTTGGAATGAGGCTCCAACCCCTTCTTTTATAGGCAAAAAGAGATAATAACGGTTGGGGTGACTGGCTATGGGAGGTCAAATGGTTAGGTAATGGCCCGAAAACCTGTATCCCTTTGCAATTTTCATTTTTCGTGCTTTTTGTGAGTGTACGTGGGTTGTAGTGGTTTAGAAAACGTGTGTACATGGGAAATATTGGATCAAGGCATGTACACCTTCAAAACAATGGTTTTTTAGAAGAAATCTTCAGTGATGGCTTGGAAAAGATAACAATTAAGATGGCATGATGCCAGGTATGCATGTCTGGTTCAATTTAGGGTTATAATAGACTCCCCCTCATGTGTGAGGTCAGAAGAGCATCTGATGGCCGAAATAAATTACAAATATTCACAAACGCATGAAGTGAGTGAGCCGAAAGACCGGAGTTTAGAAGGTCCCATCTGTAAAATAATAATTTGTCTCACCAAGGCAGGCATACCCATGCTCGAGATAAAATAAAATCACGGTTGCCAATCAAATACACTGCAGATACATGTCATATAACTATATAAAGTGTAGCCACGAGAAATACACAATGGATCTACATCTCAAAATCAAAATATATACATGTATAGTATCCATCTTCAAGAAGCTAATGATTCCTAATGGTTGGAGATGAGGTCTTCAAAGCACGAGCAACAACTTCAAAATATTCAAAACTTGGGTAGGAGTGTAATATCAGTGCACGAATTCACTACCCAGAGGTCTTCGACGACTCATCGGGAACAGACAACAGGATCTCGATGATCAGGCAAAGAACTTCATTGATTTTGAACAAGGACTTGATTGGTCTTTTGGGGTGGCCGAGCATGAGGACAAGAGACAAAATGTAGAAGGGACGACTCAAGTTTAGTAAAAATTCCCTTAGACAAAAACACAACAAAAGATGAGAATCAAACAGCATGGCATTGGCATAAGTTCACGATGAAAGAGGCAACACAAACTCTCTATATGTTTGGAAGGATAACCAAACAGAGGAGGAAACAACTCTATGTAGCGAGAACAACTTCCTAAGTTCATATTAAATCCTAGATCTTGACGAAAAAATGGACGGATGTGCTTTGTCCAAGGGAAACTCATTGTGATGCCAATACAAATAAAATACTTTTCCCTTCCTCTTTTTGGGGTATATTTGATTTTTTTTTGTCTTTTTCAATAATCTTGGAAATCTTGAAAAAGAATAAAAGAATGCTACGTTACAAAGGACGAACTAGTGTTGTAGTCATACCGGTTCCAAGCGCAAGAAACACACTGATGCTCAGAGAAAGGAGACATATGCAGGAAAAGAGCACTCAGAAAAATATTCCATGGGTCAAGGTGTCAAGACGCAGAGGCAGAGTGCTATAAGGCTTGTATATAAGGCATGCTTCAGATGGTTCAGTTGAGAGCAACATGGATCCACCATTATGCCAAAGGCATAGGAATGCAAATGTGATTAATAAGACACAATGATAATGTCCTTAGATGTAATTTTAATGAGCCCATAGAAGGTAAGATCGACGGTTTTTCATTTTTAAAGAGTCTGAAAAATGTAAAGGAAGACTCCACTAGGGTACCTTTTTCGAAGGTAGTCTATTCGGTTCAAAAAAGGGGTAAACTCGCACCGAACATATGTCTACTCAAAACCATTTTAACGAGTGTGACAAAGACAATATCACTTGACAATCTTTTCATATTTAAGGAGTTTGAAAAGAGCTTAACTATGGACTTCGTAAGGGATGTTCTTCTGGATTGGTTTAACAAGTGTGAAGAAACAAGCTCACTTGATGATCTTTTCATTTTTAGGGATTCTGAAAAGAGATTAACTATGGACTTTGTAAGGGATGTTCTTCTAGACCAGTTTAACGAGTGTGAAGAAATAAGCTCACTCGACGATCTTTTCACTTTTAGGGAGTCTAAAAAGAGCTTAACTATGGACTCCGTAAGGGATGTTCTTCTAGACCGGTTTAACGAGTGTGAAGAAACAAGCTCACTCGATGATATTTTCACTTTTAGGGAGTCTGAAAAGAGATTAACTATGGAATCCGTGGGGGTTCCCTTTTCTTAAATTTAGTCCCTTAGGTCCGAAAAAGGGTTAAAATTATACCTAAGAATACTCTTCTAGTGAACTAAAGTTCCTAGAGTATACCTTTGTTCATACAAATGACCAGATAGACTGAAAAAGGGGTAAACTACCACCGGAAAGATGTTCCTTTGAATTTTAGTTTGGTGAGTGTGAAGGGCAACAAGATCGCTTAGAAATCTTTTCATGTTTAGAGGGTCTGAAAAGGGCTTAAAAGAAGACCCGTTAAGTTACTTTTCTTAGTTAATCCAAACGATATCGAAAAGCATAAATACAGTCTCACCGGATGTTTCTTTCAAATTTCAAAGTGATGTTTAAAGACAACAAAGATTGCTCATGCTCGACACTTCGCGGGTCAATGCTTGGCATTTCCTTGAGGGAGCAGTCTGCTCCGAAGAAGACATTCTCCACGATGCCAGGGGTTCTGGAGATATCAATAGGTATATTTTTAGTGATGGTTTCCATATTTCCTTCAGCATAAATTGTGTGCATAGCCAAAGGATTGATAGGACAAGACCTATCTCCAGTCATAGTCAGAGTGAATTCTCCTGCTTCAATTCTTCTTAACTTTGGGAGGAAATAAGATCTTTTATGGAGATCCTCCCAGGGTCTATCCAGACTAATCATTGCCTCAATAATTGCCTCATCTAAGGGAAAGACCAGTCTAAAGAATTAGTATTAGGGAGGGAACCTTGAGCCCAAATAGTCTCGAGAATTAGATCTAACTCCTGTGCGAAAGTCAGATCAGGGTTGGCAGAAGCTTGCTGGAATATAGAGTACGCAAATTCTATCATGGACAAAGGCTTGTCCATGCCAATATGCCCTGTCCCTTCCATTGTGGCTGATGGGGAAGGAATATTCTATGGATCATTAACGTAAGTTGTGTGAAATGATGAGATTTGAAAGATTTCATCCCTAGGTTGGTTAGGGATAGTCGATATGTACTTGAGATTGTCGGTCGGAGGCAGGTAATCGAAAGTACCCATCAAAGGTGGGCACAAAATGACCCTTACGTTGATGATATCAGGCTGAGGGTTATCAATCATCAGGACCATGGATACCCCCGATGAAGGGTCAGGACAGGAATAGGATAACTGATCAATGGACACGATCTGACCCTCGTGTGGCAACAACAAGACTCGACAAACTTTCGTGACCACTGCTTGCATAGCATAGGTCCAACTCCTTCCTAACAAGATATTGTAGTTGAGAGATGCATCGACCAATTCAACCTCGACGCACACGACCTTCCCCCCTAACTGCACAGGGAAAGAGGGGATGATTCCATGTGGTCAGAATGAATGATCGTCGAAAGAGGTAAGAAGAGTAGGTGATGGAGACAAAGTGGGTTGGCCAATGGCCTTCTAACATGCCAAAGACATCACGCATGTTGAGGTGTCCTCATCAACCACCATGCGTAAAATGTTCCGAGTAAAGGTTTTCTTGGTGTAAGCCAGTACTATCTGAAACACCACGTGGTAAGGAAGACAAGGTTTTAAGTCGATCATATCAAGCATGATCGTTCCTAGATTACAAATCTCAGCAGATCCTAAGGCAGCTAATAGATCCTTTCTCTAGGAGGGGTAGCTTTGGAGGACTTCCAAAGAAGACATAACACAAGGGGTTTGAGACAAATCCTCCACCACAAAGTAGTTCTGGGCAGCCCTTGCATTTGGGTTGTGGGAAGCTTTCTTGAATGCACCTTTTTGGATGCATGTCATTGTTTCACCCAACATCTTCTCAATCTGTAGAGGAAGAGGTGGGTTTTCGGCTTCTTTACCCTTCTCAGAGATGTTTGGAATTTTGTAGTTGCATGTCCTAGTTTCTATATCAACGTTATCTTTCATCTTGTACACATTCACGGATGAACAATTACTCATAGATGGAGGGGTCCCCTGACTGCCCCCTTTCGCACTTGAAAAGGCTTGAGTTAAATTTTTCCCATGTAGAAATGGGTCAGTTAACACGGAAGGCTATTGATGTGCCAATAACTTCTGGTCCTCCACAAGTCGAGGGAATAAGTGAGCTAGATGGTCTTCCATGCAAAGATTACATGGATACTTCGACTTCTTATTTTCTGTGTTGCCCCCACCAACATTATTGCTAGGTTTTTTATCCCCCTTACCCTTCTTTTTCTCTTTCTTCTTTCCATCAGGCTGTTGGGTGGCCTTCGGTTTTTTCGATTGCACAATGTGTACATATGATGTTTGAGTAGGGGGAACAACCAAACCTCTGGTCTGGTTGGTCACTGTCTGTTGTATCGACAATTGCTGCAATTGATTTGACAGCTGATCAACGGGATTCATTTGCACTGAAACAACAATACCATCGACATGTGGTCCATACCTCTGTTTGGTCTTGTCAAGTATCAACCTTTTTTCATTTGGAAAATTTTCATAAAGTAAACCAGACTGAGAGTAAATCATCTCTAGATGTTGAGCTCTCATTATCGCATCTTCCTCTGAAAATACCCCCAACGTTACTACGTCTTTAGACAATTGAGGTACCAAAGACTTAAGGAACCACTCAAGAAGGAATGCTAGTGGGACTGGCACTTTTATCAAACTCTTCCAGCGTCTCCATTCTTGGATGTGATTAGAGATATGGTCTGCCTTTGTCTGCTGAAAATTGGCCAGCAATTCAGTGTCAGCGTCGCATCTCATAGGTAATTGAAACTAGTTTTAAAAAGCCATTGCCAATTCACCAAAGGTAGAGTATCTTGAGTGGTTGAGTTCGATGTACCATTTCGTAGCACTCCTGATGAGAGTTCATTAAAAAAAAATGCAACTGGACAGAGTCATCTCTCAATGAGTTGGACGAGCACCATATATAGAAGGTAGTCACATGATCGCCTAGATCTTTGTTAGGCTTAGCTTCAAAATTTGGAATGTCTGAAGGCAACTTGGTCGGCATAGGAGGCCAATGTGGATCATGACAGATGGGTTTATTTAATAACCTTTCCAAGTCTAGCAAGTGCAGAGTTGCCAGAAATGGTAATTTGGGTTGTTAGTTATCACCAGGGAAAAAGGAGCCTAGAGTTTGGCTGGCCAGGAAAAGTTAGGTTGTTGGCCAGGGTTTTGGTAAAAACCATGGACGTGACCAGCATATGGATTATGAACTTGTTGAAACATCATTGACTGACTCCCATAATAGGACGTGGAGGGTTTGGCTTGCATTGTATTCCAAGGATTTTGGGAAGGGTTTCCCCCTACCGATCCGATGGGCATAGGTCCTGAGCCTTTCCCAAGGTTCCATTGGCCATGGAATGGGTTTCCCCCAGTTGGCAATGCTGACGAGGGAAATAATCCCTACCATAGATTCCAAGGTCCTTGTGAGGAAGGAATTATTGAGTTTTCCCCCTTTGCAGGAATAGTACCCTGCATAGGATTTTGTTATCCATAACCGAGGTTGCCCCTGATCAAGACTGTAGCTGATGAGAATGTGATGTTACCAAACGTGTCAAACAAAGAGAATGATTTTGAACCTACTGGCATGCTATAATAAGGAATTCCTTGACTACCTACTCCAAGTGAACTATAGCTTACATTCGTCCCGACTGAGGGCTGGTGAGCACCGCTAACCGAAGGGGACAAAGGAGGTATATGACCCCCCCATAAGGGAAAGCATTATAGGGAGATAAAGTTCCCCCCATGGATCCTTGCAGAGGAGCGTTCGAGATCCTTTCCCTCAAACCTAATGTCTATAAAGTGGAGTAGGAAAGGAAAGAGTTCATATCAAAGCTAGGCATCTTGTATGAGAACAGAGGACCTGTCACACTCTGGGTGAAAGGAGCAGTGATCGTTGCCATAGACGGAATCAGACCATTGCCTGAGGTAGAGGTTGTCGACACCATAGTGGTCTTGACCGATGACGATTGGTTAGGAGGCAAAAAAACCCATGTAGTGACAGTCGTAGAGGGAATATGAGGATTCCCTGAAGAAGTAGTAACCTTTATGTCCATTGCTACTTGTGACACTACCTGACGCTCGTAAGGTTCAACCTGTACGATGATGGGCATTGATAGATCGGTGATCGGAGGATTATATGGAACAAGATCTTCTTCTCTGAGGTAAACAATGGTTGGATCCTTGATGCAGACCCCCTGTCCCTCCTTAGGGCTGCGCGACCTCCCAGTCAGGATCTTCTGGTTCAGGAGCCGAAATGGCTCTTTTGGTTCCAAATTGGAACTCTTTGAAATGAACACATAGGTCCACTCCAAAAATGCTCAATTGACTTTTTCCAAGTGCCAAGCATGAGCTCCCATAGTGCATGACCAAGGACTGTGACTATTCCCTTATCCTTCCTATCTTCGGTATTTTTTGATCTTGTGACTCGGAGTTTGCAGCGCAAGAACTCCACCCTCCCAAATCGCGATACCCGAGTTTGTGAATTGGCTCGACCTCGCTATTTCACAATTCGGGGTTCTGGAAGTCAAGCCCTCTATCCTTCCAACTTGAGAGACCCAAGACCACGATGTGGATCAATGGTCCATATCTTCCTGTAGTCGACAGTCCAGATCAAATCACGATCACGTGATTCAAAGGTTTGAAAAAAAATACCTCCCTCCTTCTAGCTCGTGATACCCAAGGTTGTGATGTGGACAAATTGTCTAGATCCGCTTGTGCTCGACGGTTTAGATCAAATCACCATCTCACGAATCGGAGGTTTGAAAAACAAGCAACTCCACTTCCCGGTTCGTGATGTCCAAGTTCACGAAACAGACATCCCTCGCTATCTTGCAATCTCACGACTCGGGATTTTGAAGCACCACAAACACAGCCTCTCAGCTCGCGATGACTGAGTTCGCGAAATGGATAGCCCTCGCTATCTCATGATCTCACGAATCGAGATTTTGAAGCACCATGAATACTCCCTCCCAGCTCGTGATATCCGAGTTCACAAAATGGACAACCCTCGCTATCTTGTGATCTCATGACTCAGGATTTTGAAGCACCACGAACACTGCCTCCCAGCTCGCAATATCCAAGTTCATGAAATGGAAAGCCCTCGCTACTATCCTCCTTGCAGCTCCACCTTATCCGACAATTTGTGGGATTTCGGTGCTTCTCCTCGAGGACTCTCCACCATCCATTCGTATCCCTAAGATCTCCCTCCCTGGATCTATGCAGGGTTAAAGCCTATGCTCCTAACTCAAATCGAATGGTCCACGGGGTTCTCCACTATGATCCAACGCTCAACGACATTCTTCCTCCTAAGCTTTTACTCGCTTCAGACTTAGAATATTTCTAATTCTTCGAGGCCTCAGTCTTCGTTCCTTTGAGGGAATGAGTTCCTGGTCTCGACAACACTTTTCAAAGTGTTATCCCTCCTGAGCTTTGTCTGGTTCAGACTTCAATCTCCCGCGCACTCCTTGCGTCTGAGGGATTTCGATAGCTCAGATTCACAACATTTTCTCTCTGGCTCAATGCACACCTTGCAGAGCTTCTAATGAAGAGAAAAAAAATTCCACGATGTTCCTCCCTGGCTCAATGCACACCTTGCAGAGCTCTAAATGAAGAGAAACAATTAAAACTGCCAAAATCTCACAGTTCCATTCACTTGTTTATAAAACAGAAAACAATAGGAAAATGCACACAGTCCAAGCACAACACATTTGGATCAATTTTCCATTTTGTTCTATTCATAAGTGCCCACTGGCTACATAATACATATAAACTACAATAGCTCCAAAAGCTGAGATTTTCTGCTCACTCGCAGTTCTCTCACAGATCAATTCCTCTCCTTCCTCTACCTGCCTCTAACTGGGCTTACAAAATTTTTCATAACTCAAATGTTCCTAGGGTTTCCCCTGCTACTTGCCTACTCTAAACCTTATCCTATGCTATCTTAGTCTAGTCATATTCCAGAGCTGAAGTGGAAACTTCTGCTCTATTTACAATTTCAAAAACTTGCTTCAAAGGGAAAAACCCGACACCGGTTCAAGCATGCCTCCGAAGGTGAATTTCAGCACTGTGTGGAGGTGGATCCCGAAATTGTTTGTGACTTCTCATGTTGAATTTCTGAAGGAACTCTCATGTGTTGGGTGGTCCCACCTCTGTGCGCTTGCCAATGATGCTCCTGCATCATACTCCCCTTGAAAAAAATTCATGGACTCATGTCCATGATCTCCTCTACTAACTTTCCTTTCTTCTGGATAGCAACTTCATTTTCCCAACTGGCATCTTCTATTGGGCATCCCTTCCATTTGACCAGATACTCAAAATAAGTCTTCCTCCTAGTCTTCTTGCCAATCCTCTGATCCAGAATCTTCTCCATCTGTAGCTTCTCTGCCACAGGCATCTGCTTCTCCCACTGAATCTTTCCTTGATCTTCTGATCCTTCTTTGTCGTCTTTCCTGTAAGGATACAGGTCTGAAACATTGAATATGGGTGAAATTCCCACATTATATGGCATCTCAATCTCATAGGCATTTGCATCAAACTTCCTCAAGATCTTACAGGGTCCTATCTTTTTCATCTTCAACTTGTTATACGTTCCCCTAGGGAACCTTTCCTTTCTAAGATGTGTCAAAACTTGATCCCCCACTTCAAATTGAAGTTCGCTATGATGTTGATCAACTCCGTGTTTCTATTTTTTATTAGAACTTTGTAATTGTTCTTTGATCTAACTATGGTGTCTCTGCATTTCAGCAGCAAAATCCTCTACTCCAGTGCTTCTGATCTCTCCTTGTTCCAAGTCCCTTAACTCAGACACTCCCCTGGGTTGCATTCCATAGAGTATTTGGAATGGGTTCCTTCTAGTGCTCCTGTTTGGTGAGTCATTGTATGAAAATTCTGCTTGTGGAAGAATCTGATCCCACTGGTTATGATGTTTAGTAACTAGACTCCTTAATAAATTTCCCAAACTTCTATTTACCACCTCAGTCTGCCCATGTGTCTGAGGGTGATAAGTTGAGCTAAAGGACAAATCTGTCCCCATGTTCTTCCACAAATTCCTCCAAAAACGACCAACAAATTTTGTGTCTCTGTCTAAGATGATGCTCCTGGGTAGACCGTGAAGTCTCACAACTTCTCTGAAAAACAGATTTGCAACATATGTTGCATCATTGGTCTTCTAGCATTGGATGAAATGTGCCATCTTTGAAAACCTATCCACCACCACAAATATGGAATCGAATCCCCTTTGTGTTCTTGGCAATCCTAACACAAAATCCATGCTTATTGCATCCCAAGGCCTCTCTGGTATTGGCAATGGTTGATACAATCCAGTGTTCTTCCTTTTCCCCTTAGCATGCTGGTAGATTCTACATATGTTCACAAACTTTATCACTTCTATTCTCATACCTGGCCAATAGTATGAACTTCTCAACTGTGCAAATGTCTTATCGTGGCCGAAATGTCCAGCCAATCCTCCACTATGCTTCTCCTTCAGAAGATTGCCCCTCATTGAGCATCTTGGTATGCACATTTGGTTTCCTTTGAACAACAATCCTTCTTGAACCATATACTCTGTCCACTGACTTCTATCTCTCAGTATAGGGCTTGTACATGCTTCATAGGCCTCCTTGAAATCTGCATCATCACAATACACGTCCTTAAGGTGTTCAAACCCCAAGGTCTCCACTTGGAATTCTCGCAGAATTAAACATCTCCTGCTTAATGCATCAACAACCTTGTTAGCATTCCCAACAATATGTTTTATGACTAAAGTAAAATTTTGCATAAATTCAACCCATTTTTCATGTCTCTGATTCGGTTTTTCTTATTGGGTTATGAATTGTAAATCTTGGTTATCGTTGTACAGGACAAACTCTTACGGGACAAGATAATGCCTCCATTTCTTCAATGCTTGAATGATGGCATAAAACTCCTTGTCATATGTAGAGTATTTCCTCTTAGTCTCATTCAACTTCTCGCTGAAATAGGAAATAGGTCTGTTATCCTAACTCAAAACAGCTCCTATTGCAACTCCACTTGCATCACATCTTACCTAAAATGTCTTCCCAAAGTTTGGCAAGATTAGAATTGGTCATTCTGTTATCTTCTCCTTCAGTATATTGAAGCTCCTTTCAGCCTCCTCTGTCCATTTAAAGGACTTGTGTCATTTCTTCACTGTATCCATCATTGGGGTACAAATTCCACTAAAGTCTCTAATGAACTTTTTGTAGAAACTTGCTAAACCATGAAAGATCCTTACCTCGAACATGCTCCTTGGTGATGGCCATTCTCTGATCGCTTTCACCTTCTCTGGATCCATCTTCAATTCATTCGAAGATATCCCAAAACACAAGTAAATGAGCTCTGTCTTCATAAAAGAGGACTTCTTCAGATTGATCAACAACTTCTCCTACTGTAGCCTCCTCATTACTAGCGTTAGGTGCCTCAAATGCTCATCTTTAGTCCTACTAAAGGCCAGTGTATCGTCCAGATATACAACCACAAACTTGTCAATGAAATATTTTAGAATTTCATTCATCGTCCTCATAAAAGTTCTTGGGGCATTCGTTAAGACAAATGGCATAACTAGCCACTCATACAGACCTTCATTTGTCTTAAAGGCTATTTTCCATTCATCACCTTCTCTCATCCTAATCTGGTGATATCCAATTTTCAGATCTATCTTAGAAAAGAAATTTTCTCCACTTAAACAATCGATTAAATCATCCATTCTTGGTAAAGGGAATCTATACATGATGGTGATCTTGTTGATGGCTCTCAAGTCTATACACATTCTCCATCCCTTATCCAGCAACTCTTGGACTTGGTTCTTCACCTCCTCATTTTCTTGAGGTGTTAATCTATAGGCTGCCTTGTTTTGTAGGCTTGCTCCTAGTATCAAGTCGATATGATGACTGATACTCTTGATGGGTGCCAATGAGTTTGGCATCTCATCCACCACTATATCAACAAAATTATCCAGCAGCTCCTAAACTTATTCAGGTAGATCATTCACTGATGTACTTGTAAGGATGACTCTGGGATTCCTCACCATAATAAACTACATCTCTTCTTCTTCCTTGACTTCTTTTAGGAGTTCCTTCCTGCTCATGAGAAGTATGCTTCTGCTGGCTTCCTCTTTCGCTTTCTTCTCTTCCATCGGCAGCAACATATGCGTTCTACCATTCTTCTCCAATGTGTATGTATTCTTCCTTCCATCATGAATGACATTTCTTCCATACTGCCATGGTCTTCCTAAAAAAATGTGGCATACATCCATGGGAATTAAATCACATAGGATTTCATCTTTATATCCTCCTATTTTAATTTCAACCAGGCATTGTTTAGCAATCGTTACTTGGTGTCCTTTTTGCAGCCATGAGACTTTGTATGGCCTTGGATGTGCAGTTGTCTTCAGCTCCAATTTCTCCACCACCTCTGTGGATACTAGGTTGTTAGTACTCCTACTGTCAATGATCACCTTGCATACTTTATCCTTAGTCTTGCAAGCTATCCTGAAGAGACTGTTTCTCTACACTAGTTTTTCAATTTCTGCCTCTAGTTTTAAGAGAACTTTTCTCAACGTCAGGGATGCTCCATCCTATGCTCCTTCTACTTAAACATCTCTTTGTTGTGCTTCTAAAATGTGGGCTTCTCCTCCTTCCTTCTTCTTCTCGAGACATTCCCAAGACATGTTCCCTACCTTTCCATAGTTATAGTACATTACTCCTCCTCTGCCTCTTCCTCTAGAAGAGTTTCTTCCACCATTTTGTCTTCCTCATGAGATTCCTCCTCGTTCAAAGTGATTGTGTGGTTTATCAACCTCGTCCTTAGGCTAATGTGCTTTGTCATGGTTAAATCCTTTTCTTTTGCTTGGTATCGAGATTTTACCTCTTCCTCACTGGTTATGTTTCCTAGCCAACTTCTCCTCTGCCTTCAACGCAAACTAATAAGAATCTTCCATAGTCCTCACTGACATCATGCTCAGCTCATCTTGGACTTCATATCTCAATCCATTTACAGATCTGATGACATTTTCTTCGTCTCTCTCCCTTTTTCCAGTTCTAATGTTCAACCTGTAGAAATCCTCGGTGTACTCCTTAACTTTCATTCCTTTCTGTCTCAGGCTCTATAACTTCCTGAACATATTGATCTGGTAGTCTTTGGGTATGAACTTATCCTTCAGTTTGGCTACCATCGTGTCCCAACTCTTTATCTTTTGTTTTCCTTTACTTATGCTCTTAGCCTGCAGTTCGTCCCACCACAGTGCTACATGCCCTTTTAGCCTGGTGACTGCCTGCTTCACCTTCTTTTCCTCATCGACATCTTCATAGTCGAAGTGTTTGTCCATGGACCTTATCCAGTCCAACAGTTCTTCAGCATCTAGATTTCCATCATACATGGGGACCTCTATCTTAGCTCTGCCTCCCAATCTGACAACAGCTCTCAACAAACGTTCCTCTGTCGCATCCTCTCCTACATCTTCTTCAACCTCAACCTCTTCACTTTCAGCATCATTGACATCCCCAACGTCAGGTGCTCTTCTCTGTGCTGCTTCTATTGCTTCCATTTGGGCACGAAACTATCGCATCTCCCTTTCTACAACATGGTTGGCTAAAGGCATCTCTTGTCTTCTTGGCGGCATTATGTTGATTATTTGTCACACACAGAGTACGGCTCTGAGTTCTTTGTCTCCTTCTTTTCCTCCTTTCGCCTGAAGTCTATAGAGGAACAACTGAGGCTCTGATACCACCTGATGCAGACCCCATATCCCTCCTTAGGGCTGTGCGACCTCTTGGTCAGGATCTTTTGGTTTGGGAGCCGAAATGGCTCTTCTGGTTCCAAACTTGAACTCTTTGAAACGAACACACAGGTCCACTCCAAAAATTCTCAGTTGACTTTTTCCAAGCACCAAGCGTGAGCTCCCATAGTGCACGACCAAGGACTGTGACCGTACCCTTATCCTTCCTGTCTTTCGGTATTTCACGATCTCACGACTCGGAGTTTGTAGTGCAAGAAATCCACCCTCCCAACTCGCGATACCCGAGTTCGCGAATTGTCCCGACCTCACTATTTCACAATTCAGGGTTCTAGAAGTCAAGCCCTCTATCCTTCCAACTTGAGAGACATGAGACCACAATGTGGATCAATGGTCCAGATCTACCTATAGTCGGTGGTCCAGATCAAATCGCAATTGCACGAATCGAAGGTTTGGAAAAGAAAACCTGCGTCCTTCTAGCTCGTGATACCCAGGGTTGCGATGTGGACCAATGGTCCAGATCCACCTATGCTCGATGGTTCAGATCAAATCGCCATCTTGCGACTTGGATTTTTGAAAAACAAGGAACTCCACTTCCTAGTTCACGATGTCCGAGTTCACGAAACAGATAGCCCTCGCTATCTCACGATCTCGCGACTCAGGATTTTGAAGCACCATGAACACAACCTCCTAGCTCACGATGGTCGAGTTCACGAAATGGATAGCCCTTGCTATCTTGCGATCTCACGACTTGGGATTTTGAAGCACCACAAATATTGCCTCCCATCTCGGGATATCTGAGTTCACGAAATGGAAATCCCTCACTATCTTGCGATCTCGTGACTCAGGATTTTGAAGCACCATGAACACTACCTCCCATCTCACGATATCTAAGTTCGTGAAATGGAAAACCCTAACTTCTATCCTCCTTGCAACTCCACCTTATCTGACAATTTGTGGGATTTCGACACTTCTCCTCAAGGACTCTCCACCGTCCATTCAGATCCTTGAGATCTCCCTCCCTGGATCTACATAGGGTTAAAGCCTATGCTCCTAACTCAAATTGGATTGTCCACGAGATTCTCCACTGCGATCCAATGCTCAGTGACATTCTTCCTCCTAATCTTTTACTTGCTTTAGACGTAGAATATTTCTATGTCTTCGAAGACTCGGGATTTTCTTCTCACTCGCAGTTCTCTCACAGATCAATCCCTCTCCTTCCTCTACCTACCTCTAACTGGGCTTAAAAAAAATTTCATAACTCAAAATGTTCCTAGTGTTTCCCCTACTACTTGCCTACTGTAAACCTTATCCTACGTTATCTTAGTCTATTCGTATTCCAGAGCTAAAGTGGAAACTTCTGCTCTGTTTACAATTTCAAAAACTTGCTTCAAAAGGAAAAACCCGACACCGGTTCAAGCGTGCCTCCGAAGGTGAATTTCAGCACTGTGTGGAGGTGGATCTCGAAATCATTTGTGATTGCTCACATTGAAGTTCTGAAGGAACTCTCATGTGTTGGGTGGTCCCAACTCTGCATGCTTTCCAATGATGCTCTTGCATCAATCCTCTGGAATAAAATGTTCTCTTCTAGGAGATGGGTCAGGAATAGTTACCTGTGGCCCGGTCATCTCAAAAGACCCTTGCTAATATAGTCTTCACCTTAGTAGTGACGTGGGTGGCTCTAGATCAATCGGCGATAGACCAAGAAGCCTTCGTGACCATTGGAGCTCCTAATCCTCCACGGTGTGAGAAGATCAATGACACACTAGGGATTTCCATTAATGTTCAAAACCAACACACACTAGAAAAAAAATCTCCTATGAGATAAGACAAGCAGATCACTAGCTAGTTGGAAGAACAATTACACTAGCCAACACTAGAGAAACTTACCGGTGCAAGTGAAACTCGAATATGGAAGCACGATACGGGTATACTCTAGGTATTGTGGTATACCCTAGGTATCGCAGTATATGGAAACACCCTAGGTACCATGGTATACCCCCGCAGACACCTGTGTAATTCACTAAGATAAAGACAACTAGGTTACTAGCGTGCGAAAAATCACCAGGAAGGTACAATCGACGGTTGGGTGGACTGCAATGAGAAGGGTATCAAGCCCGAAACCTATCAAGGGTATCGAAAGCAAGTGTTCTGGAAGACGATTGAGGAACTTGAACGGATTCAAGACCCATGAATCTCTGTGGCAAATGCGATCGACGAAATCCTAAGATAAGCCCTCTTTATTTGTTACCCACTATGCTTGGTCCAACTTTGGAGGTTTTATCTCCACTACCTTGGTCGCCAATTTTTCTATAGCATGAAAACCCCTCTACAGACTACACCAGGGTTCAAAAGTGCAGGCAGAGCTAACCATCTAAAGTCTCCTACTTTTAACAACTATCTCGTCACTACCCCACAATCATACATAAAAAGAAAAAGGATATGGATCTGGTAGTCCTACCTTAAACTCCGCGTCCGGTGTCAATCCCTTTGCGCTTGGTTGTTTCCCGACTGAAATTATCCTCCCAAGGCTAACCTTCATTCACCAAAGGACAAACAATAAACTACAAGCATGCATTCTATATATGGATTAGTGGGTTAGACATCATAACAAAAGAATGTAAACAAATCATAAATATTTAAGACATCAATTGGCAGGACAAAAAAAGTATTTCTTTCTATTAATCTCACAAAAGTCGCTTACAATATGAGATTGACAACTACTCCTCGAACTCGGTCCTGGGATCCTCTTCATCATGCACCAACTGCTTCCACATATTCTTCTCCTCTTTAGTTCTCTCTAGGTAAATGGCAAGGGCTTGCAATGGAGGAAGAAGGAATTTTGGCTCAAACTCACAATGCGGTTGCAAAATATTGGGGCAAAGGGGGAACACTGAATTGAGTGGAGTTTCTTTGCTCTCGTGCTTCTTCTTGGAATGGGACCCCAACCCCTTCTTTTATAGGCCAAGAGAGATAGTCACAGTTGGGGTGACTGGATATGGGTGATCAAATTGTTATTTAATGGCCTGAAAACCCGTATCCCTTTGCAAATTTCATTTGTCACGCCTTTTGTGAGTGTACACGAGTTGTAGTGGTTCAGCAAGCGTGTGTACGTGGGAGTAGTGGATCAGGGTGTGTACACCTTCAAAACAATGGTTTTTTAGAAGATATATTCAGTGATGGCTTGGAAAAGATAGCAAGTAAGATGGCATGATGCCAAGTATGCTTGTCTGGTGCAATTTAGGGTTATAACAAAAGGGGGGACCTCTTTAGCATCACTACTTTCCTCTACACGTGGGCCAAATAAGATGGCAGGATGATCATCTTGTATTCAAAGTGTCAGAATTTTGTTCCATCTTGAGCATTTTGATGATATGATTTCTATATTCATTGTTCTTTATCAACTCATTGAATGGTACAAAGATTTTAATCTTGGCCATCTCACATTCAAAATTAAAAGAGGATGATGTTTTCTCTACCTCTTTGATGACTGTCTCCTTTCTTGTTTCAGGTACTTTCTTCTGGGGTTCTTCCTTTTGCTTTCCTTTGTCCATATCATATTTTACAGTAGAGTCCTTTTTAGACTGACTTGAAGAAGGTATGTTATTCTAATATTCTTTCGTAAGATTTCCCTTTGGAGGGTTTGTAGGCACCTTTTTGTTTCGAAGATTGTACTGTTTCTAGAATTGCATGATGGAATTTTGCAGCTCTGTTTGGTAATATTCTCTTTCTACTGAAAACCTCTCATCATTTTCTTGCATGAATATTTCATTAGCATCCATGAACTGTTCATGTTCTTCTTTAGCAAAAAATACCTCTATTTCATCACCATCACAACAATGCATATTGTCTTCAAAATTTTCATCATAATTCTTATTTACATAATTATTTTGAAAAGGAGGTCTTACTTGTTGATCCCCCTGATTTCTCTAATCTCTTTGTCTGATTTGTGGGACTGTTGGTCTTCTCTAATTCCTAGGTGGAACATTAGCTTGTTCTCTGGTGTTATGATTATTATCTAAAGCCATTCTCTCCATCAGTTTCTCCATAGTCTGTATCATCGTTTCAAACCTTTCTTCTGATGTTTTTGAGGTTGAAGGTTGTGCCTTATCTTGAACCTTGTTCATCTTCCTGTCAGAGTTAGATTTGATTTTTCCTGAAGCCGTTATATTTAATTCAACTTCTATTGCATCATTCATCATATCATCTAATGAAATAGATCTTCTTTCCCTCAACAACAAAGAAAAATCACTTTCAAAGGAATCAACATACCTAAGTTGAGAAACCTTAGGAGGGGGTTTTACTCTAGTAGGAATTAAATTATATACCTTTATAAATCTGGATGAAAACTCCTGCATTGTTTCATTAGGTGACCTTATCATGTTGTTATACTGAGTTACCAACTGAAGGGGGTTTTTCTTGTCACCCCACTTTGCAAGAAAATTGGTTTCAAAGGATTCAAAATTTATGATACTGGCTGGTGGGAGGGCTCTTAACCACTTTTTGACTTCTCCTGCAAGACTTTGTGAAAACAACCTCATTTTTTCATCGTCAAAGTCTACTTCTTCTAAGTCTATAAAATCATTGAACCAGTCTAGATGCTTTTGGTATGACACATTTATTTCTGCATCATACAAATTAATCCTTAGATTATACTCCTGGGGAAAATCATGTAACTGAGTAGGTAGAACAAGAGAGGAAAACCTAGCTGCCATGGTTGTTGTAAGGACTTGAAGTGGCTATTGGTTCTAAGTATGAATCACAATAGGTTTGGTAGAGGAAACTAAAATTAAATCTTGGAACCTTTTCTTATCAAAGGTGATCTCATTCAAACAAGACTCGTATTTAGTTTTGAACAAAGTTTGCTCAAATTTCACATCAAAATCAAGGTCTTCAATGCTTGTTACTCCATCTTTGGGCAAGAATAGATATATGTCTAAAAACAAAACTAGTTTTTTTTTTTTTTTTTTTTTTTTNTTTGTGTGTGTGTGTACAATATTCTCAGGATCAGACACAGGGATCACTACTTCTAGGTCTGGGTTTCTCCTTGTGTGAATTCTCTTGCGAGCCAAGATTTCTAGCTCAAACTACTTTGTTCTATTGGTTTCTTTCTAATGGATTTTCTAGGGTAAATTTAGTCTCAACCAATAAGGTGTTTGATTCACTATCACCCTCAGGAATCAAATATGAAGCTTTGAATCATTCTTTTCCCAGGGAAGATTTTACTTTCGATCCACAACAATGGCATCATAATGTTAGCACTCTGTAAATTTGTTCGATTGATTAAAAAAATGAAAGAGGTAACCTACAAACCAACTTTAGAGCTGGATACTAGGATGCTCAGCTCAGATAGGGCTCTCTCATGTCACTTGGTGTTTCTTTGAAAATCAATGGCTAGGTTTTGTTGTTTTGAAGGTTTTTTTTTTTTAATTTTCTGGCAAGGAAGTAGAAGGACACTTAGGGATATGGAGTCAAACTTCTGAAAATGAATGAAAACACTGACTAGACAACATGACTCTCCAGAGGATAAAGGATAAATGAGGTGATGAATCTAAGTTATAAATTGTAGTTTGCAAAGTGTAAGAAAATAAGAAAACAAGTAATTGCATCCAAGCATTAATGAAATGAATTCTGAATTAGTCAATAATAAATTAACACAATTTAAATTTCTTAAGCCAAGAGCATCACAAGATGAATTATGGGCCTTTAAACTATCCAATTTAAACGAAAGATGGTGTAAATGAAATTAGAAACACAGGAAATACATACGAAGAGAGAATACAAAACTCATATCACCACCATTAGAATATTTTCATAGAGATTTCAAAGGCTTCTTCATATGTATTCAATTCAACTTCAGAAAATTACAATTGAGTTTCGAACAACTAAAATTNAAACACAGGAAATACATACGAAGAGAGAATACAAAACTCATATCACCACCATTAGAATATTTTCATAGAGATTTCAAAGGCTTCTTCATATGTATTCAATTCAACTTCAGAAAATTACAATTGAGTTTCGAACAACTAAAATTGTGCCCTTGCACTTCTGCCAACATTAATACATTTGGAAATTCTAATACTTATACAATTCAAGTTCCTTCAGTTAGAAACCGATTACAATAGTTGAACTAAAATGTTTCAGATTCTAAAACTAATTACAATAATTACAAATGAAAATTTCGGTATGGGAACTAATTACAATGATTAATACAAAATTGTTTTATAATCCAAATGTCGATTCCTCTGAAACTTTAGATTATTCTTTTCCCACTTGTTCTGTTTTGGTCTTCTGTCTGATATGCTATATTTGGTGACACGTGGACATCATTTTTTGGATCCTGGAAATCTAAACTTTGTTTTACCCAGCTGCACTATCTCCTTCCATTGCAAGTCAGAAGGGATATCATAGTCCATCATTTCTTTGATTAGGATATCCAGGTCAATGAAAGAGGCATATGTCATGATTGGTAGTCCAATCTTCACGGTTTTGAACTGATTCAAAATATCAAAATCTGTAATCAAATGTTCAACCAAGGTTTCTCCTTTCAAGTTTTCCTCCAGGTTTTCAAACTTGGAGTGATCCATTCTATAGTGAGTGAGGAGAGAGTTGTATTCCCCCTCAACATATAATTTTCCTTTTCCATCCCAAAATGGTGGGAGGCCTTTAATGAAAAAATCTTCAAACAAATCCTTGAATTCTTGTACACTTTACTCCATCTGTATGGACTTAGCTTGGAATGATTTTAGCAGGTTATGTTTGGAAATGACCCTCATGGCCCACATTATCAATGTAGTCCTATCTTTGACCCCAATGTTCTGAAGTTCTACAGTGGGGATGGATTTTAGCATGTTTATGGCATTTTCGTCCCTCTCTGATGGTTTCTTTGCTAAGGTTCCATTTACAACAATGCACCTTCTTCTGGCTGTGATGGCCATGATGTCTTTATCATTGATGAAGTTTAAGTGCACTTTGAACTTGGAAACTTCAACAGTTATAGAATCCCATATGATATGTTTGTCTCCCTGCAACAATCCTTTGCCTCTCAAACTTATTTTCAACTTGTTTATCCTTTAATGCAAAGCTTTATTCTACTTTTGAAATTGAGTCATCCTTTCATATTTTGTTTTCATTTCTTGTTTCAATTTCTCTATGTCTCCCTTTAACCCATTTATTTCTCCTACCTTCAGGCTAACTTGTGAAATAGCCTGGACAAGTTCTTCAGTGCTTGGCCCAGCTTCTACAACAGGAGACACAACTATAGCCATGTTCATTAATTTTTTTTGTCCTTGTGACCAATTCACCTTTTCTTGTTCTAGTTGTAATACCTTAGCCTTGTAGTTCAATGCCTCTTGTCAAAGTGATTCCTTTTTCTGTTCTAGAGCAACTAGTTCTATTTTTTGTGGATGCTCTGTGGAAGACATTTTTAGTTTCTTCTTCAAGATTTGAATCAACTTGTCCTTTTCATCCAATGAGGATTTCACTGCCCGAGGGCCTTCATATTCTAGCCTCTTGACTAGAGTTTTCCAAGCTCTGTTGGATGCCTTTTCTTTCCTTAACTTCCCTTCCAACTTTATTGCATAAGTTGAAATCTTTGAGCTCTTCAGAATTAGACCCAAGTAATCAGAATACAATGTATCAACGATATTCCTATGAAATTTTACTTTGTCTGGATCATTGATGTTGTCATATTTTATCTTGATCTCAGACACTTTGTCTTCATCTGCAATTGTTATATTAAATGTCCTCTTCTCTATATCTCTTACTCTGAACAGAGAAGACTTGTGTTGAGAAATATTTTCTACTTCAGGGACTAACTCCCTCATTTCACCCATAGCCATGTTTCCTTTCTCAATATATTGTTTTGCCAAATCTTCTTTACATTGATAATTTGCTCCAAATGTCTTATCAAAGATGTGTTTTTGGCTGTTGAAAGTTCTTGAGCTGCCTTCACTTTGGAGCTTGCTTCCCTTCTCAACTTATACAGTGTTGGTTCCACTCTCCACCATATCCATATTCACTTATTCTTTAGATTATTTCTACTCTAGATCCACTATCTGTGGGGATTGTGTGATCTTCATCTTCTTAGGGGAATTTTGTTGATCACGGGTGCCTAGGGCATCTAAACTTATTCTCTTTCTATAAACACTTACTTTGGGGAATTTAAATATCAACTTCTGAGGAGTTTGTTGTGTTTGAGTCTGTTGCAAGGCTACCTCCATTTGTTGTTTGAGTAGGTTGCAATATTGTTTCCATATCAACACAGAATTCTAGATTTTTCAATTTGTCAAAACCCTGAACATGTTCATGCTCATAAGGGGCATGCTGGTTCATTAGTCTTCTCTTGGATATAATCTAATGTGGATGATATATTCTTCCTTGTAGCTATGAAAAACCAAACTTTTAGATTTTTTCTTGGATCTGAGATAAGCATGATCTAGTCTTGATAATGAATGGTCCACCATATCCATATTCACTTGTTCTTTAGGATCTTCCTCCTCTATATCCACTATTTGTGGGGATTGTGTGATATTCATCTTCTTAGCGACATTTTGTTGATCACTGGTTCCCAGGGCCTCTAAACTGCCTCTCTTGATGTAAACAATTACTTTAGGGACTTTAACTATCAGCTTCTGAGGATTTTTTTGTGTTTGAGTCTATTGCAGGGTTGCCTCCATTTGATGTGTTTGAGATGGTTGCAAGATTGCTTCCATTCTGTCATAGAATTCTAGATTTTGTAATTTGTCAAAACTCTCAACATTTTCAGGCTCATAAGGGGCATGTTTGTTCATCAATATTCTCTTGGATATGATTTGATGTGGATCATATCTTCTTCCCTGTAGCTGTGAAAAACCAAACTCTTTGAGTTTTCCTTGGATCTGAGATAAGCATGATATAGTATTGACAATGAAGGGTCCAATGATGAAAAGGAATTTGAGGTTGGAGGCTTTGTGAAATTTCAGGAAATGCTCTATCTCTTATATGATTATTTTCCTAATGAAGACAATGGAAAAGACTTTGGGTGTCAGAAAAATAGGTAGAAGATAGGGGGATTCATGAAAACCATAAACCCAGACCACTGTTGAATGCATGAACAATACCCAATCCCCTACTATGTTTTCTGGATTTGGCTGTAAATATCTCCTGATGTCGTCTTTCACTCTTGGTACGATGGTGTTGAAAATCAAGATATAAACCCTGGACATGAATTTGTTGATGAAGATGAGCAATGTGATCCTCTTACATTCAGTTGATATGAATGTTTCTTCAGGGAACTCTCTCTTATTTGTTTCTAGGAAAATCTTCATCAAGTATGTGTAATATCTGAAATGTCTTAGTGATCGAAAATTCACTAGCTGTTTGTGGATATTATTAGCTATGAATTGATAGAAGTTGACACAGACTAACAGATTAGGCTCTCACTGAAAAAATGCTAATAGAAAACCCAACATGACCTCGACCACATGCATTTCATTATCTAGACCTAAAATTTGACTCAGTAGGGAACAAACCCATTGGACCTCTATAACCATGATACTCACACTCATTGGCAAAGATAGACTTTCAAAAAGATGCTCTAGTTTGAAAATTGTTTGTAAGAATAGGTCTTTGACTTCTGATGGACACTCCCTGTAAACCCTAATTATATTTTATTCCTCGAATGGTTCATTCACTACAGAGAAGGAATTCGATATGTCGAGGGCACCTCAAATTGATATACTCTCTACCCTACACAGGACCTTCGACTCCTGCTTATTCACGACAACTTTCTCTTCCTATGAATACTGCTCTATGCACCAACCTATGAATTCAGGGAAAGGGAATGTGACATCAAAAATGTAATGGACTATAGTGGTCTGGACTGCTTCAAGGAAGGGTATCTTCTTCCCTACATTATCGAACAGATTATCTTGGGACACAGAGATGGGAGAAATAGTGATTTCAGTGTTGAACACATGTGAATATTGGTCAATTAGGGCTTCTTCGTTTGACCCAGGGTCTTTCTTTGTTATTGACATTATGATAGGGTCGATGTTGGTGATGGAAAATACCTATAAACGAGCAAAAAAGGCGTGATTTTGATGTACTGTTGAGTTTCAGTTTTAATGGAGTGGTCGCACCAACTTTCAACATTCTAATATTTTAAAAATAATAAAATAAACGATGAATGCCCTTTATATACTTTTCCAATTTCGAGGGTGCGAGGAGGTGGTTTGGGGAAACCTAGTTTTTTCCCCAAAATGCACCGAGTGGTGCCACCTGGTCCCAACCCAAAATCGTGGTTTATTTTTTGGTCTACTTTCGGGAATTATACTCCGCACAACTCCTCCCCCTGAAACGATCCTCGACCATTGATCCGGTGCACTTGTGATCTGCGACCCATCGTGTCCCATCAAATTAGCACCCACTAGATATAGCCTCCTACTACTAGACTCGGCCCTGTCGTCTAGTTTGTCATGCCTCCACATTAGTTTACCACCTTGCTAAGTCTCGAAAACTCGATTTCGCATAGAAGTTTTTTATGGTGATAACACTAAAGAAGGTAATGTATATATTATGTTTTTAATAAAAACAAAATTGCGGCATGACTTCTAAAAGAGGTTTTCCAGTGTATATCATGATGCATGAGAGGGGATGGTAATAGGAACCAATAACAGTTGATATGACCCTTTCCAGGTCGATACTCTATTGGATATGAATTGCTTAGACCTAGAACATGATTCTTGCCCAAAAAATTTAATTACCAGTTAGGCTGGTAGTTTGGAAGTCTTCCTCAAGAGTCAATGAGGAGATGGGAAGAGTACCCACATAAAAAATTCTTGTTATGACCCATGAAATCTTTTTGGCGAAGGAAAGAAAAGGAATGAAAATCATGGGTAGAGGGGAGAAGAGGAAAGAAGATGCACACGAATGGGTCTGACGACCATTCCTGAAGAGGTAGAGCATGCGAGACTCTAGTTCTACGGAGAAATAAGAGAGTAAGTTGTTCTAGGTCTAGGAATGATGGGTCAATGTTTTATAATCAAGTTGATAAACAGAGCTAAAGTGATTAAGTGAATGATCACAATAGGCTCCCTTGCTTGGTGGATAGAAAACATAAATGTCAGGTTTATGTGGGAAAAGGAGAGTAACCTTTATCTTTTGTTGTTTTTGAGTAAAAAAGCAAAACCTATCTCATGGCATCATAATCTAGCTAGGGGAAGGATAGTTGAGGAATACTCTAAGAGAAATTGTGCCTAGAATTTGTGGCTCTGATGGCCTAACGGCCTGGGAAAATTTGAAGTAAAACTTGAATATCATATTTTGTAAATGGTTTTCTTCTTACCTCTGTTTAGAAAGGGATAACTATTAGAAATGGATTTTTAAATGAATTTGGGACATAATACTTTGGCTTTTGTGCTATTTGGGAAATACTCAAATGGATTTCCCAAGGATCAATTTCATAAATATAGAGTTGGGATAGACTATACGAGACTACTCTGGTCTTGTTGATCCCTCAAAATACCTTTTCCTATTATAGAATTCGAATCTCACCAATGAAAGGTTCTTCCTTCAAACAATTTTTCTTTTCCAAGTGACCTCGAGCTCGACTCCACAGAATTAACCAAATATCGATTAGGATTTAAGATTGTAACCCTCTGGGGCTTGTCAAAGTACCATATGACCGGGGTCCTAGAACCCATCGCTACACTCAAAAGGATCTAAGCTATCTAGGCTTTGGGACTCCAGAGGTCCGATGCTTCGGGATGCTTGAAATTCACAACACTCCAATCCTACCGAAGGAAATATGTTGACATAGTTACCAGATGGTTTGACCGAAAACTAGTGGTCTCTTATCTGTTATCATGGGATTCACCCTATCATTAAACCATGACCAACTTTTCAGCCGCGAAGCAACGTGGGCCATATATCTAAGGACCTGCAAGATCTTTCCTGACCATTGGATATACAATACAATAAATTCGACATTGACCCACATCGGGAGTAAAAAGGTGTTAAATGGTCATAACCCCTGAATGTCGAAGTCATGAAGTGACACAAGCCATATATCTAAGAATCCTTCGGGACACTTATCGAATGTTAGATAGAGTGTTGTGGAAGGTTAGGGTAAGCGATAATGTTTACTAACAACAAACAATTATCTGTGCTTTGTGACCTTTCCGATAGGTAACCTTTTAGGGAATTATTGGGTTAAGAACTGTAAGGGATGTGAAGTCATGGGGTCCTAAAATGGTGAATTTCTTTCGACCATTAGATCAAGGAAAGGAATTTGGGAGTGATTTGATTCATTGATCAATGCTACAATGGATACTCTTTCTCCATCATTCAATCAACCAGTGGGGAGGCCATGTACACACTTCGGGAAGCACAAGGTACAAGGGGTAATAATATCCCAAAGGTTAAAGGCTGGAGTACATGGCCAAGAGTTATGGAACTTCATAATTTCGGGACTCCGTGTCTCCAAGAAAACTAAAGGATGTAGGAAGGTGTGCTAAACATCAAAGCGTCAAAGTTTCTCCTTGTTGTAGTTTCTAGCTCCAATTGGACAGGCTCGCATACACTATGGCGTTGTGGTCTTTCTATATAGTTCCATGTGGCTTAGTGGGATTGGTCGTGACTTAGGTCTGCTACCCCCCCCCTTGTCAAATATAAACCATGTGATAAGTGCAGATAAATCTCAACCATTAGATATAAGGGTTGATAGGGCTCCACTATAGGTCTTGGAGTGGAAAGACACTTCGTCACTTCGGGTATCTGGGGATGTTGTAGACCTATACAAGAATGGAAAAGGGTTGAAGGCTTAATATTTTTGAAGACTTGGGGTGATATACCCTATAACCCCTCCTTCTGTGGCCATGCCATTGCCAGAGAATGAAGACATGGATCAAAAAAGTGTTATGCCAGATGGTATGAGGGAAGTAAAGACACATGAATGCCATGTGGGTAAGGGGGTGACCATTGGCCAATGATTCCCCGAAAACTTTGAAAAGCCATAAATTTCAAACTAGAACTCATTTTTGGAAAACGGTATACTCATTAGAAATCTCTCAGTGAGAACAAGGCGATGGTGTCCTCAACTGAGGAATTCATGGAGTTGTAGGAAAGAAAAAAATTTATACCCCCATCCCTTAAAAGGCTACTTAGGTGGTTGGGTGTGTGATAGAGTGGTATCATATCAGGTTACAAAAATTGGCCTACTTGGGCTCATGAAAGAGAAGAATAAATTCTAATAGAAAAACTTTTAAAGGGTAGGGAACCCTACCCTACCCATCTATAAAAGATTATTTAATATTTATTACTGAAAAAGTGAGACTTCATGTTGTTTCTACATGTTTTAAATATGAACTACATATTGTTGTTATATGTGGAATAATGAATCTAATTTTACCTTACAAAACTTACCTCTGTTGTTAATAAAATTGAGGATAGTTTACTAATATAAAATGTTGTTATCAACACTCAAACATTCAATGGACAACAAGGAAAAATACATCGTACGGAATGGTGACATACCATGAGTTGGGAGAAATATCCCATAATAGAGAAGAAGAATCTGATGAGAGCATAGTGGTGGAAACCCCTCCAGACTTAGTTGAAACTGTAAGAAGCCTTATGGAAGAATTACAAAGTTGTAAGGCAAACAATGAAGGGATGATAAAAGAACAGGAGAAACAAATTGAAATTGATGCAGTGTTGTTGCAAATCCTATCGGAAATACAAAGGTGGTTGCAACATCGACCAATGGCCAGTAACGTAGATGGAAATAATACTAAGAAAAACCAAATTCCACCTGAGATACAAAAGCATGGCCCTAAAAATAGCAACACAAGAAGAAGCACCTCCAAGAAGGCCCAACTTGGAGCCAAGAAGCATGTTATGTTAAGGATTCATCTGAAGAATCGTCTAGTGAGGGAACCGATAGCTCCGATAGCTCCAGGGAATTGTCTAGTAGTGAGACTAGTTCACCTTTTTAGGGGAGAATAAAAAGAAGAAAACAAGACAAGATCCATGGCCCTGAAGAGTTTAAGAAAACAAGGCCGCCAACTTTTGATGGGGAGATTAAGAAGGCGGAAGAAGCAGAAGCTTGGCTACTTGGCCAAAATAAGTAATTCAAAGTCCATGACTACTCTGCAAACTTAAAGGCGCGGACAATGATTTTCAACTTGAATGGAAAGGCCTTCATCTGGTGGGAGGAACTTAGAAATGTGAAAGGAATCCATGAGAAGGAGTTGTCATGGAAACAATTCGAGAAATATTTCAAGAAGAAGTACCTATCTAAGAGGTTCTATGATGAAAAGACTAAGGATTTATATGAAATCAAGTTAGGACATCTCATCATGGATGAATATGTGAACAAATTTCTTGAGATGATAAGGTATGTACCTTACATCAAGGATGAAAATACAAATATACAACGATTCATTAGTGGACTATATGAATCCTTTTGAGACAGAATCAATTTTTATGAACCTAAGACCTTAGAAGACACCATTAGGAAGGCAAGGTACTTCTATGAGAAATTTAAGAACAAGGAAAAACCTCATAAGGATTGGAAAAAGGAAAGCAAATTGGGACTCAAGAAAAAGGTGTTTAAGCCTTCAAGGTTTAGGAACCATGGGAAAGGTTATAAAATGAGCCCTCCTACTAAAAGTGTGTATCAACAGAATTTTCCCTCTCAAAATGGAAATAAACCCTTGGGATCATCCTTGGGAAAGACTGATAATACAAAGAGATAACCCTTGAAGTGTTGGGGATGTGGAGAAGAACATTTGTTGAGGGAATGTCCACATAGGAAGAAAGAAAATAAGAGATTCTACAACATCTAGGAAGCTACCACATTCAATGATGTGGCTAGGAGCATGCTAAAAATTTATTCAGCCCTAGATAATAGAAAATCTGACCACCAAGATTCAGTGGTGGAGATGGAAGGTATTATTGCCAACCATCATGTTTCCATTTTGATTTTCCCCAGTTCTAATTTGAGTTATGTTTCCCCTCAAACAGTTGATAAATGTAAGTTGAAACCAGTGAAACATGCAAAATCATGGTTGGTACAGCTAGCCACTGGAACAAAAATGAAAGTAACATAGGTTATACTAGCATGCCAATTCATTATGAATGGGCTATCCACCCAAATAACTCTAAAAATAATTTCTTTAGAATCTTAAGACATGTTTCCAGGCATAGATTGATTGGATGCCCATAAAGCATGTTATATTTATATAATAAAATGTTAGAATGTGAAGATGAGGAAGGGGAGAAAAGAACCCTACAGGGAACTCAAAAACCTATCTCAGTGAGACAAATCTCAACCCTCCAAGTGAAGAAGTATTACATAAAAGGATGCCCTTTGTATGCAATATAAGTATTGAACTCTATTGAGGATAGTACAAGAATATTAAAGGACCACCCTATATTAAGAGAGTACAAAGATGTGTTTCCAGAAGAGATACCATGTTTACCTCTAAGTAGAGATATTGATTTCTCAATAGAACTTGTACCTGGAGAGGTGCCAATGTCTAGAGCACCCTATAGAATGAGTACACAAAAGCTAGTTCAACTCAAACTACAACTGAAGGAGATGTTGGAAAAAGGTTACATCTGGCCTAGTGTATCCCCTTGGGGAAAAGCAACCTTTTTTGTTAAGAATAAGGATGGCACACTCATATTATGCATAGACCATCGACAACTCAACAAGATGAAAATTAAGAATAAGTACCCCTTACCAAGAATTGATGACCTATTCGACTAGCTGAGGGGTGCTACAATATTTTCCAAGATTGAATTAAGGTTTGGATTCCATCAAGTCTGAATTAAGGATGAATACATCCACAAAAATGACTTTAAGAAAAAGTATGGGCACTATGAGTTTGTGGTGGTGTGTGTATATATATATATATATGTTTGGATGGACCCCCAAACTTAAACAATGGCGCACCAAAAAGGTCCTGGTGGGATTTGAACCCCATATCTCCTGGTATCCCCCAAACCTTAACCTCCTCCCACATTACCAACCAGTCTACCAGCCCATTTGGATTATCATCCCATGCACATTCTATTTAACTGGCCCTTCTGTAGTTTCCGGGAGCGGGTGCCATAGTACGATTAGGCACAATTTTCTATGCAGATGGTATAGTAATTCATGCATGATGCAGGAATGCAAATCAAGATGAGTTTTCTCATGGATCTGGAGGTTGTAGTGTCGTATTGAAGCTTGAAGATAGTCATTTTTGGGTAATTCGACGCCACGAATTTAACGGCATTGTCCGTTTTCTGTTTTGAGCAAAGCTTCAGGTCATTTCTGAAATGAGGTATAGTTATGTACTTTTCCAAATTATTTTGCTGAGTTAATGAAAAGGCCTACCCATTTGAGAGAAGGACCAAGAGATGTATTCCACCCATGGAAGAACTCCATTATCAAGTTTTATCTTTTAGATTATGTCTCCTTCTTTCTAAGATTTCTTCTTTATGGTGCACTTTCATTTCTTCTCATTTAATAAAATTCTTTAATAATTCATAACGATGAAAAGATCCCAGATCATGTTGGTATCAGAGAAGTCATTTTTGACTTGGATTGTTGAGTTTGAATGATTACTAGGGCCAAGCATAAGTAGGGTGAATGAACACTTAAATATTTCAACCTAGAGATTGGTTGTGCATCTCAAAGGAAGAAATGGATGAAGAGGACAAGCGTGATGATCAGGAGAAAAACTTCCATATGATCTTCAACCAAATGTCGGATATGATCGAGCGAATGTATGTAGATTACAAGGAGAGGATGGAGAATAAAGGGAAGAAGAAAGAATCCAAGGTTGAGGGAAATGATTTAGTGGATCAGGGAATTAGAGAAGACCCTCCTCAGCCCCCATCTCCATCATCGATTTCTAGCTCTTTTTCCTCTGCTCATTCTTCTCATTCTCATCATTCTCACCATTCTCATGATTTTAATGCTCATCATAAAGTTTCTTTGAAGAATACATTATTAAAGCTTGATGTAAAATTTGATTTACCTATGTTTAATGGAGATGCTAATTCTGAAAATCTAGATAATTGGATCCGACATGTTGAAGTATATTGACATGTACAACAGATCAAGGAAGAGGAGGTGAAAGTGCAACTAGATTCTCTTTGGTTGGAAGGCACCGCTCTCATATGGTGGGAGAGAAAGCTTCATGACAAAAGTAAGTGTCGTAATCTTCTTTCTTCATGGTCGAAATTTAAATCATCATTGAGGAAGAAATTTTATCCATTGGGTTATTTACATAAAGCAATGATGGAATGGAAAACTTTAAGACAAGGCAAAGGTCAAACCATACAAATTTTCATAGAGGAATTTAGGAAGAAGGCACTTGCACTAAACATTCCTTTAGATTCATATGAAAATTTAATGAAGTATATTGGCGTACTTCACAGTTATCTTCATCACACTTTATTGTTGTTTAACCCCACCAGTCTTGACGAAGTTTGTGTGATATCCACTCACCTTGAAAGAAAAGGAAAGAATGTTCAAGAAGACCCCACAAAGAATCCTTCCAAGTTCCCACATAATAAGTTTAAAGGAAAGATTAAAGGAAAGGAAAAAAAATACCAAAGATGTTCGGTGGAAAGGGGAAAACAAATACTGTTGCTACAGTGCAACAAGATCTTGGTTCTGCTTTAGGAGATGAGGAAAATATCACCACGGTTGGAGTACAAGGTAAAGATTCTCTTCATGCTAGTTCAAGTTACACTAATGAATATCATGATGGTGAAATAAAGAGGAATGAATTATTTCACATAAGGGTTGTATCCAAGCATACTAAGATTGATACTTTATTTGACCTGGGTTCCCAAGTTAACTTAATATCTAAGACACTTGTAAAGAAAATGGGCTTTGAAACAAAACCACATACAAAGCCTTACCCTCTTGGTTGGGTATGCGACAAAGAAAAACTTAATGTCACCAAGTAGTGTGGGGTTAGATTTTCTATTGCTTCAAATTTGGTTGATGAAGTTTATTTGGATGTTGTCTCACTTGATATATGCGACATAGTGTTAGGGAGTCCATATCTTTATGATAGAAAAGCAGTCTTCTTTCGTCTTGAGAAAAAATATCATCTTACTAAAGGAGGAATGAAATACAGTTTTAGAGACCACAGTATGAAGGTTAACACAACACTTGTTAGTGCGGGACAGATGAAAGGACTTATAAACACTAATAAGAGATATGTACATATGGTTGTAAGAGCAAAGGATGTTGGAACATCTGACGTTTTCCAAGGATGTGAGCCTTACCATAAGAAAGAATTAATTGATATTGTTTCTAAATATGATGAGATATTTCAGGAACTAAGTGGATTACCTCCTAAGAGGAAGATATAGCATGAAATGCATCTTCAACATGATTTTCCCCTTCCTAATGTGGGCATGTATAGGATGTTGATTGTAGAGATGACAGAGATCAAGAAACAGGTACATGACTTGTTGTACCAAGGGCTCATCAGGCCCAACTCATCTCCTTGTGGCTCTTAGATTGTGATGGTGCCAAAGAAGGGTGGAACATGGCGAATTTGTGTTGATTACTAAGCCTTAAGAAAAATCACAGTGAATAATCGAGACCATCTCCCTCGTATAGATGATTTAATTGATCGATTAAATTTTTTTTTTCATTTCACTAAGTTGGATTTGCGCTGTGGTTACCATCAGATCAGGGTTGTAGAATAGGATGCATGGAAGAATACCTTTAAAACCAAGGAGGGTCTATTTGAGTGGTTGTTTATGTCATTTGGGATTTGTAACGCTTCGAAAACTTTCATGTGTGTAATGAATGATGTATTCAGGCCATTCTTAGATGAATTTGTAATTATGTATTTAGATGACATTCTTGTATTTAGTGAGACTTGGGATGAACATGTAAGGAATGTAAATCAAGTATTGGACACTTTGTGGAGGGATGATCCAAAAAGGATCTAGAGAAGACTAAGAACAACTCAGAGCTCGCAGAAGCAACTCATGATGCTCAAAATGGCCTCAACAGATAGAGAAAGGGGAAAAAATTCAAAGTTCTCAATACTCAGTGAAAATGAAATTATCGCGAAGAGCACGTCACAAGATTTCTAAAGGCACAAATGACTCATCAAATAGAGTTATGGATCGAAGGATATTCACGGTCAACGTTTGGTCATCCTAGCCCAATCAACAGGGGGATAAGTCACCATCCGTACTACTAGCTTCATCATTCATACAACACACATGGTAGGAGCAGGACATGACACATGTCATGATGACATCATCATGGTGACATGGTGGCACCAAAGGCTACCACATGTCACACAGATTTGGCACTTTTGGACTGATCCGTGGACTAGTAATATTTTTCCACGTGGCAGTCTGTATGGTCCATACAATGACGTGGCATGATGAGTTGGCAGTGACGTGGCATCCATATGATCAAATGGTGGTAACAGAGTAGTGTATGATGTGGTCAAATGGTAGGCTACCACATGGACCAATCATGGGATGCCACGTGGCAGTGCGTAAATTCCTAATGACAGCTCGTATCAAAAATTGGAAAAAAACATTGGTTTGGCGGGTCCACCAAAACTGGAGGACCATGCCAAATCCGACGGAATGGTTCGTCAAATGGAGTCTGGATGAAGAATTTATGGCCAATCAAATATTGGTCAACCAGGTCAAGTCAACCAGGGGACACATCAACATCCGTACTGCTAACGTCAACAAATGAATAGACAGGGTGGGGTTAGTGCCACGTGGGCAACTGACTATGTATCAGGAAGCCAAGAGAAAGGCACCACATGGGCCAATCCAGAGGTGCCACGTGGCACCCACAATTTTCCCAATGAGGGTTGGGTCCGAATAAAACAAAACAAAAAATAAAACTGACCAACGCCGGATCCAGTAACCAGGATATGTCAATGTGTGTGTGTGTGTGTGTGTGTGTTTGGATGGGAGGTTCTGACCAGTCAGCGTCGGTTCTAGCATACCCCCAAAATTAAACAATGGTGCACCAAAAAGGTCACGGTGGGATTCGTACCTCGGATCTCCCAGGATCCCCCAAACCTTAACCTCTGCCTGAATTACCAACCGATCTACTGGTATGTTTGGAATATCTTTCCACACACATGCTATTTAACCGTTGCTTCTACAGTTTTCGAGAGGGGGTGCCAGGGTATGGTCAGGCATGGGTTTCTATACAGATGGTACAATAATTAATGTAGATTGTAGGCACACAAACCGAGTTGAGTTTTCTCATGGACCTGGAGGTGCCAATGTCATATTTAAGCATGAAGACAAACATTTTTGGGTAATTCGACGCCATCAATTAAATGGCACTATTTGTTTTCTGATTTGAACAAATCTTTTGCAGGTCATTTCCAGAATGAGGTTTACTTATGTATTTTTCCAAATTATTTTGTTGAGTTAATGAAAAGGCCTACCCATTTGAGAGAAGGGCCTGAAGACGTAGTCCACCCATGGACAAACTCCATTATCAAGTTTCGTCTTTCAAATTGATGCTTACGTCTCCTTCTTTCTGATCTTTTTCCTTTATGGTGCACTTTCATTTCTGCTCATTTAATACAATTCTTTAATAAGTAATAATGATGAAAAGATCCCAGATCAAGCAACCTCGTGAGGGCATCAGTCCCCCTTCATTTTTAAAGAGGTGGTTATCCTCTTTGGATAAACGATATATCTTTGAATATCTTAGATTAGAGAGAGTGCTAGGTAGCAAACCCCAAATCTTTATTGCTTGGATTTATATGAAAATGGTTCTTCAATAACCCAGTATGATCTTTATGCGCAACAAAATTATTTTTACAATAAGAAAATATTGAAGGAGGGTTTCAACATCATAACTAAATTGTGACAAGCATCACACACAATATTCTTACTCATATATAAATACATCCATGTCTTCTTCATGAAAAATAGGAAAGAATAATTTGATCATCTCAAAGAATTTTAAAAGAGTACTTCTATCAATATCAAAATATAATTTGATAGGTCAACCTCAAATATCTCATACTTAGAGCTCAAAGTTACAAGATATAGTCAATATCAACCTCAAAGAAATTCTTTGTGGAGTTTGTTCATGAAAATTGTTCTTCATTACAAAAGCTTTGACAGTCATATATATGGCTATAAATACTCCATGATCATATAATAAAATTATGTAGAAGAATACAAGAATAACACTCAAGAACTCATCCTTGTGCCCAACTCAGAGATTCAAGAATAAACCTATGAGAAATGGTGTAGAAGAAGAAAAAGAGTGGAGAAGAAGGAGATTTATTTTCTTTGATCAGAATCTTGGTTGTACATTCAGCGTTGTTCCTTCTTCTTTCTTTGTTCTTCTTCTCTACCCCTCTGACAATTCTCATTCTTAGGAACCTTTGATGAAGCCTCTCTTCGCTTTTTAAGATGAGATTTTCTAACTACTTGAGTAGTTAGGGTTTCTCCCTTCCCAAAGCCACATGTCAAGCATCCAAGTCACTTCCTTTATGGTCAAAGCCTCATTCTCCTCAAAACATCCATGTTTCAATGAGTGGTAAGCTCACCACCAAACCCTATCCCTCCTAGATGATGTCATGCCTCCAAGGGTGAGTGAGGGATAGGTTGTGTCATCCACCATGTCTTATATGCCTCCAAATTTTCATCTCTCTCATCTAGCATGCAGGCCCTTGGAATCCAACTTGTGGGATTCAATCCCCATGGAAGCCCAAGCTATGCTTGTTCCTCCAAAACTATCCACCATCTAGGTCTCGTAAAGACAAATAAGCATGCCCTCCAAGGATCTCAAGTCAAAATATCATGATAAGTAAATCAAGCCAATAAATGATCCACCTAAGCATGTGCATCAAATATTACCATGTCAAACAAACAATTTCTCAAAGAAATTATGTGACTTTCCAAGATTGGATATGGGAGGGTTGATGAGGTGTCGTATTGGGTAGATATTTCCCTAGGTCAAGGAGTGTTTCCAAGATATCCCTCTCTAAGCCATGTAAATTGGATGAAATGGTTAAGGGTCAAGACTCAATGAGCATGGGGTTCATGACATACAAGGGGTTGTAGTGTCTCACTCATGGGTGCCTTTGTAGAGGGTGTGTGACACCTTCATTTGCAATGCAATTTTTCCAAGACCATAGTTTTTCCATTCTTTGTTTCTTTCAAATTTTAGGGCCAAGTTGAAGGTTGTTGTTCCAGCGTGGTGTTCATATAATGACAGTGTCACTAACAAATACCTAGTGGAAATGAGAAGGCTGGCTTGTGATGAGACCCCCTTTCTCTCATCCATGCAACTGAAAGTCATTACCCTAGCTTGGTGACCAGATGACAGTAATGTCATACCACTAAATATCCATGATCATGACAAGCTGACTCGTGATGATACCTCCTATCCTCCAACTAACCCTTTAAGCATTCTTAATCATTATTCTTGTGGATCCCTCATTTCTTACAGATAAGTGTTTCATTGCTTTCTTGGGGGATCCCTGGGTGAAGCATCTGGAAGTTTTATACATTAAGATTTTATATTTTATGCAAGAAAAATCCCTTTGGGCCTTCAACCCCTTCTTCCCATAGAATGAGGGACAACCCCTTCTTGGGTCAATACACCCTAAAATCCAAAGAGATAAGGAAATTGGGGGAAATAGTGATGGAAAGTGGTAAGTATGGCCGGGAACGATACGATCACTCTTCAAGGGAGATCCTAGTAGAAAACCCATCCCCAAGGAAGACCACTTACTAGGGAACAATTTCAAGCGCCAAGGTGAATCAAGGAAAAACACATAATGTCCAAGAATATGTCATAAAATCTAAAGCAGTCAAGATACAACATACTCAAATGCCTCAAATATTGAAATGAAAATTACCATAATACCTGACTTGTACCTCATGGAGCAAGCCCCATTGCCTCTTAGAAGCCAACTGGTGTGGTGGATTCCATATGAAAATCTATGACCTCTGTGGTGGTGAGAAGGGTCTCCATCTGTACAAATGGATAGTGATGGTCATGTAGTCTCGCGACACTCCATATCTGCAACCTAAGGCCCTCGAGACATAATATCCTTAGTTATCCCACAAAATGGGGATAACAGGTATTATGGCCCAATCCACAATTAGTGTGAAGGATGTATTCATGCATGAAATATACATTGTTTGGTTATCTATCTAGTTGGAAATTTAATAGCAATGGAGTGAATCATCTTTCTAATAATATGTAGAGAAATATTTAAAGATAGAGGATGACACATATTTTTTCTTGTATAACATTTCAGAAGAGTGAAAAAATAGTGAAATTTATGTCCCATTCACAAAAGAAGTAATTTCACACATCACATATTATACATTCTTTGATTTTTCCCCTACAAAATCTCTTTTGCAATATAAAAATATCCTAATTATCAATGGTGTCAAATTTGAAGAATTTGGGATATATTGATCCATCAAACAAGTTTTTCTAGAAGTACCCAACCCATTATGTTATTACAACACATGCCCTTCACTATCTTCTATAGAAAAAATATGGTCTATGCACCATAAGAAGATATCTACTCATAACCAAGAAGATACTCAACTAATTAATGATCCCATTTTACAAGAAATTCATTTCTCACCATAAGAGAAGATCACCCCAAGTCTTATAAGAATTCACTAGAGTGCTCATACACATTTTGAATGGCACCACGCACCAACATATAACATTCTAAAATGATATTGTTATACGCCATTTTTTCACACCTAGATAAGTGTCACATTTTTTATCCAGGTGGAAATTAGTGGCCACCCACCTGTTCCACTACCTCAAAACATGGGTTTCCACCTTGGAATTTTTTCTACAGTTTTTCAGGTCCTAAAATTTTGGACAAACAGAATATGTACTTCTTCGATAGAAATTTCTGATGAGGTATAGGACACACCAAACAGAGAACATATGCAAATGTTATGCCCTTAGGAAGTTGACGTACCAACTACCCCCATCGAGGCTCGCAAACCTTTTGGAATTTCATCTTCTGGGGTTAGGGTTTTGGATTTTATTTATGTTGAAAAGGCCTCTAGAACCTCATTGTAAATTATCATCATCATATTGTGAATGAGCGTAGCCATCACATCTCTTCTCATATATAAGTTTCCACCATTCTAGCGAGCCATTCACTCTGTAATTTTACAATTTTTGTACATTCTCTCATTAATAAAATTTGTGCATTATTTTATCTCTGTGTTTATTGCAATATTTATATGTATCTCACAATATATATGTATATTTCATTATTATATCTCTACCTTAATTTCGTTCTCAAAATAATCTGGATCAGTAGTATCAGAGAAGGTTACTCCTTTTTGTTTCTTGTGCATGTACCCAATGAGGTCAAGATATAGAGAGTTGGGACTTGAGCTAGTTTCCCTTGAGGATAACCACTCTCGCCAGCCCAAGTGGCCTCCTATGGTGGAAGAGAAGAGGAACAAGGAAGAAAAATATCCCATCAAGTTTTTTCTTGCGAAAGCCCTCGCGCAACAGAGGAATGAGATGTTGGAGAATGTATCCCAAATCCTTCAATGATTGATCATAATAATAGGGATGTCTTCATGAAGAAGTCACTTTGGAGACACTACCCCATTCAAGGAACAAGTTAATTTTGATATTCCCATATTTGAAGGTCAAATTGATGCAGATGCTTTGGCAGATGGTTAAATTTGCTAGAAGGTTATTTCTTTGTTAACAATTTTTCCGATAGAGAAAATATCACCTTTGCACTCCTTAAGTCTCTCCCCCATGTCAAACATTGGTGGGAAAATTACTGGGAGAAAAATTCCATAGGAGTCTGGAATATTTGGGGTTGACCCCACTTGGGATTTTTTTGTGGATGTTGTCAAGGAGAAATATTACCCTATGGGAAAATATAATGACTAGTGTTAGCGATAATTCTTGTCATGGGCTCGAGAGCATTCGGGTCTGCAAGTTGCACGAAGTGATCAAGCGTAACACGGGAGAATCCTTGTTTTTCCAAGTAGCAGGTCAAGCAAGTGGGAAAATGTCGTCGGCAGCATCCAAGGTCTATTTTTTCGAAGCAGATTGACGGTCGGAGGGTAATTGCAAGCAGCCAAGTCACGCCAAGTATAGCGCAGAAGCTTTTAAAGAGGTGAACAATCATGGGTCTCCATGGAGAACTCGCGAAGTAATGAGGGTTGTTGATTGCGATCAGTTGATGCGTGGGTTCATTTCTTGAACTTGGGGGTCGTGAGTTCGGAGGGCGGACCATATCCTTTGGTTGCATGAGATCGCGAGTCGCGAGAATTGTGGAAAGGAAAAGAGCCATAGCCTCTCGGGATTTCGCGGAGGGAGAGTGCCAAGGTTCGACACTCCAACTCACGAGGTCGCGAGTTGTGAGAGGCACCAACACTTAAGCCTTAGCTGACGGTTACTTGTGGAGGGCATCAACAGTAAAAAGAGCTATACAGTATTGCCAATAAAATCTCAGTCGTCCATCCAGAGGGACACATGGTGCGCGATTAGGCTCCTCACCTTTTATCCCATCATGACTTTGAAACATAAGAAATAGCTCTTCCCAGCCGTGAGACACGAAGTGCCGAAGGTGTCCAGGGCCCGGGCCCACAGTATTGCCGAGAAGATCTCAGTCGTCCATCCAAGGGGACGCGTAGTGCATGATCAAGCCATGTCGCCATTTTGTCTGTCGTAACTTTGAAGTATGAGAAGCAGCCTCCTCCCATCCACGAAACGCGAAATTCCGAAAGCGCCTTTGAAGATAGGAACAGGGTCACAGCCCGTGGTCACTTGGGGGTGATAGAAAGAACTGTGTAAAGGGCCAAAGCACCAGGTTTAGCTGTAGAAGGGATCATTGTGTTCTCCAAGTGCCAGTTCAACTTGGTCTCAATCCTAGTACCTACTCAGAGTGAATGAATAAGAGAGGGGGTGGTTGAAACCTTGCCTCACTCATTAATTGTAGGGGATGGAGGGTCTGGCAAACCGTCTGCCCGAGGAAGTCCTGTGTATAGATTTTCTCAAAGAAGCCATGCCAAAGTCTTCAGCTTGACAGAGAAGTCTGCACACGCTATCCGAACACTTAATAGCTCAGCTACCCTCCTTACAAGAGCCATGCTGAGTTAAGGTGGCGTCTGACGAAGGATATCAGTATGAGTTTGACTGAAGGGATGCCACACCTTGGAGGTCCGAGCATGCCTCTGTTGGGAAAATTTGGAGGAGTATATGTAGGCATTTTTTCCATTTTTATAAGCATCGATGGTTGAGCAGAGCTCCCTACTGTAATGTTTTAACAGCTATTCTGGCTGTCAGCTTATGCATATGTATATGAGATTTCTTGTTTTATGACAGACAATTCTTCTTACTCCATCTAATTTTCGTCTCATGCTAAGAGAGTTCGTGATTGACTGAGTCACGTGAATTATTGCAGTTCTGTTATGATAAATGATTGATCGTTGCATTATTGTATTCTCTGGTTTTCTGTATTTAAGTGCAAGAAGACCTTGCATTTGGATGCCTTCTTCTACAGTCTGTTAGGAACCTGTCATTTATAACAGACCTTCGCACTCTTCCCATATAAGCCTTCCGCCTGTTCACCCTTTACTACAACTCACTGTCTAAAGTTTATATAAGACCTCACTCACCTATGCATGCCTGGCCTAGTTTTGGAGTTGGAATGATATCGTTTTGAGTTGGCTTCCATTCGGTCACCCCATCTATAAACAAACCGTGACATAAAATTGATGGGCGTCGGGCTCTGCTCCTGCTAGCAATCCAAGAGTGACTTCTGTCGCCAACAACTAGTACATGTGATGGACCATGCTGCATCAAAAGTGAGACCAAACAGTGTCAGAGTTCACCAATACCTTCCATACCTTGCACACCAAGATGGGTATCAAAGACTCTGAGAGAAATCTGGTTCTAAAATACCATGGTGCTCTACTAATCTAGGTGGATATTGGTGGCCACCCACCTGTTCCAAATTCCAACTGGCTCATCTTTACAATTTTTAGTTCATCACGTTTGTGATCATTGACAGAAGGAAAGAGCTTCCCTTCAGGAAGTTACTTGATTGGCTATGGTGGAAGTTTTCTTTCACCTAGCCCCATGTAAAGTATTTTATTAGTTTAGGACTGTATATAAATAAGTTCCTTTGAGCATGTAGCTTTGTTTGCTTTGCTTTACTTTTCGGCCTATATTTTCAGAAGCAGGTTGTTTCGAGCTTGACTCCATAGCCCAAAAGAAAGGCGACTGGAACTGCAGAAGGAGTTCTTAGAGCATCGTAGGGATGACTCTATCCCCCATGGAGCCTAATGTTAGCGATAATTCTTGTCATGGGCTCGAGAGCATTCGGGTCTGCAAGTTGCACGAAGTGATCAAGCACAGCATGGGAGAATCCTTATTTTTCCAAGTAGCAGGTCAAGTGAGCAGAAAAATGTCGTCGGCAGCATCCAAGGTCTATTTTTGCGAAGCAGATCGACGGTCGATGGGTAATTGCAGGCAGTCGAGTCACGCCAAATATAGTGCAGACGTTTTTAAAGAGGTGAACGATCAGAGGTCTCCGTGGAGAACTCACGAAGTAACGAGGGTCGTTGATCGCGATCAGTTGATGCATGGGTTCATTTCTTGAACTCGAGGTTCGTGAGTTCGGAGGGCGGACCATATCCTTTGGTTGCACGAGATCAAGAGTCACGATAATTATGGAAAGGAAAAGAGCCATCGCCTCTCAAGATTCCACGGAGGGAGAGTGCCAAGGTTCGACACTCCAACTCACGAGGTCGCGAGTTGCAAGAGGCGCCAGCACTTAAGCCTTAGCCAACGGTTACGTGTGGAGGGCACCGACAGTAAAAAGAGCTATACAGTATTGCCGAGAAGATCTCAGCCATCCATCCAGAGGGACATGTGGTGCGCGATTAGGCTCCTCGCCTTTTCTCCCATCGTGACTTTGAAACATAAGGACTAGCTCTTTCTAGCCACGAGACACGAAGTGTCGAAGGCGTCCAGGGCCCGGGCCCATAGTATTGCCGAGAAGATCTCAGCCGTCCATCCAAGGGGACGCGTAGTGCATGATCAAGCCATGTCGTCATTTCGTCTGTCATAACTTTGAAGCATGAGAAGCCGCCTCCTCCCATCCATGAAACACGAAATGCCGAAAGCGCCTTTGAAGATAGGCATAGGGTCACGGCCGGTGGTCACTTGGGGGTGATAGAAAGAACTGCACAAAGGGCCGAAGCATCGGGTTTAGCTGTAGAAGGGATCACTGTGTTCTCCAAGTGCCAGTTCAACTTGGTCTCAATCCTAGTACCTTCTCGAAGTGAATGAAGAAGAGAGGGGGTGGTTGAAACCTCACCTCACTCATTAATTGCAGGGGATGGAGGGTCTGGAAAACTGTCTGCCCGAGGAATTCCTGTGTATTGATTTTCTCAAAGAATCCATGCCAAAGTCTTCATCTTGACAGAGAAGTTTGCACACGCTATCTAAACACTTAATAGGTCAGCTACCCTCCTTACATGAGCCATGCTGAGTTAAGGTGGCGTCTGACGAAAGATATCAGTATGAGTTTGAATGAAGGGATGCCACGCCTTGGAGGTCCGAGCATGCCTCTGTTGGGAAAATTTGGAGGAGTATATGTAGGCATTTTTGCCATTTTTGTAAGCATCAATGGTTGAGTAGAGCTCCCTACTGTAATGCTTTAATAGCTATTCTGGCTTTCATCTTATGCATCTGTATATGAGATTTCTTGTTTTATGACAGACAGTTCTTCTTACTCCATCTAATTTTCGTCTCATGCTAAGAGAGTTCGTGATTGACTGAGTCGCACGAATTATTGCAGTTCTGTTATGATAAATGATTTATCGTTGCATTATTGTATTCTTTGGTTTTCTGTATTTAAGTGTAAGAAGACCTTGCATTTGGATGCCTTCTTCTACAGTTTGTTAAGAACCTGTCGTTTATAACAAACCTTCGCACTCTTCCCATATAAGTTTTCCGCCTGTTCACCCTTTACTACAACTCACTGTCTGAAGTTTATATAAGACCTCACTCACCTATGCAAGCCTGGCCTAGTTTTGGAGTTGGAATGATATCGTTTTGAGTTGGCTTCCATTCGGTCACCCCATATATAAACAAACCATGACATAAAACTGATGGGTGTCAGGCTCTACTCCTGCTAGCAATCCAGGAGTGACTTCCGTTGCCAACATTTCTGGTGCTGTTGTCGGGGACGAAGTTGAATATTTTCCCTGGGCAGAACGACAATGATCAACTGATTCCTAAGGTGCATCAGAAATCAAAATTATTCAAATTTCTACTGTGCACCTGGCGACTCCACTGTGGTGACTCCATTGTTTCCACTTTACTGTTTCAGTTGTGGCCACTGTTGGCACACCTGAAAGCTGACCCAGAGGAGCTTTCTCAAGAAGGTTTCAGCGGCTGCTTTCTTAGCCTGAGAAGTTTCCTGGGGTAACGATAATGTTAAGATCTAGCCTTTGATGGTGAAAAAGGACTAGACACATTCGAAGCTGCACATTTTTCACCTGGTGGCTCCATGATTCAAGGATCGATTGGTGACTTCACTGGTTCGATATGGAGAAAATCCTTGCTCGCAGGCTTGCTCCTTTTAATTTTTCTGCTATTCTTGGTTTTCCTAATGTTGTCCCCTCTATGGATGAATGGGGTGATTATTTTCCCATATTTTGAAAGTGTGAAGAGGCCAACCCTGCTCAGCACCTCAGTGAGTTTCATGAACTCATGCGTCAGTGGGAGATACATCATGAGGATGTGTTACTGAAGATGTTCATGTTCTCGTTAGTAGGGGATGTGTGTAAATGGTACCATTCTTTACCCCCTACTATCATTTCTTCACTCCATGGATTCCATGCAGCTTTCACCGCCTATTTTCAGAGGCTATATCCCCCTGAGTTAATTTGTCATAATTGTTGTGAGGGATACCACAACTCTATACAAGAGAAAGTTGTTTCTGACGTAAGCTGTGGGGAGGATCTTGATGACCTGGATCAGAACTCAGTCCTTTATCCTCCCCATTCATCTGCATCCAAGGAAGGTTATGAAAGTGATGAAGTTCCTAGGGAGGAGGATGGCGCCCTGAGTAAGATGATGGAGCAAGTGAAATATCTCTCTGCCCAATTAGAAGGGTTGAAATATGAATATTGTGCAGAGAATTTTCCAGTCCTTGAGGCAGACGCTCTGAGAAACTCTTTTGAAGAGATTGTTGAAGATTTATTAGATGAGTTGGCATCTACCCCTGAGGAGCCTGTTGTCTCAGATTTAAAGAAATAATCCATTGGGGAAGAGGACTGTTCTCTTTTTCTTCACGAGATTTCCCATGATGTATTTACATTTGGGATTGAAAAGGAGGATCTGGAGATCATTCCTTTTTTGCAAGATGAAGAAGTTTGGTGCTCACCCAGCTTTAACGACTATTCAGTTGAGGAGCAGCAGAGCCCCACATCAAAGATTGATGACCTGGGTAGCAGCCAGCCCATGTATGACAACTATGAATCAGGTTCTGAGCTAGACACCCAGAACTTCCAAGAGAAGACTGCAGAGCCTCCTCCTCTGTTCAGAAATGAAAGACCATGCGATGAAATCAGCCCCCCTGAGCAACAAATTGAAAAGAAGAGCTTTCCCACAGGTCCTATCTATGATGATTATGACTCTGACCCTTGAGAGAACCAAGAAGAAGCATCAGAAGAACCAGAGGAGCAGTCGAAGATGCAGTTTATAGATTGTGCAGAGCCAGTCAGCGAGCAACCACTGCCTGAGATCAATCAGCCTAAGTCAGTTGTCCACCCACCTATGCTTAACATAGATATTCAACCACACATCCACAACTGTGTAGAAGAGGAGGCTTTCTGTCGCCAATTTCTTGGAATTGGCCACTCATTCAATGACCCTGTCAGAAAATACATGGAGTGGCATTTCCCTTATGCTTTGGAGCCACCATATCCCATCTCAACTTCATCTTGTAAGGAGAAGTTGAAGAGTGTAACTGTTCTGCTGTCATGGTTACATCAACTATTTGTGATCATTGACAGAAGGAAAGAGCTTCCCTTCAGGAAGTTACTTGATTGGCTATGGTGGAAGTCTGCTTTCACCTATCCCCATGTAAAGTATTTTATTAGTTTAGGACTGTATATAAACAAGTTCCTTTGAGTATGTAGCTTTGTTTGCTTTGCTTTACTTTTCGGCCTATATTTTCAGAAGCAGGCTGTTTCGAGCTTGACTCCATAGCCCAACAGAAAGGTGATTGGAACTACAGAAGGAGTTCTTAGAGCATCACAGGGATGACTCTATCCCCCATGGAGCCTAATGTTAGCGATAATTCTTGTCATGGGCTCGAGAGCATTCAGGTCTACAAGTTGCACGAAGTGATTAAGCGCAGCATGGGAGAATCCTTGTTTTTCCAAGTAGCAGGTCAAGAAAGCGGGAAAATGTCGTCGGCAGCATCCAAGGTCTATTTTTGCGAAGTAGATTGACGGTCGGCGGGTAATTGCAGGCAGCCGAGTCATGCCAAGTATAGCACATAAGTTTTTAAAGAGGTGAACGATCAAAGGTCTCCATGGAGAACTCACGAAGTAACGAGGGCCGTTGATCACGATCAGTTGATGCGTGGGTTCATTTCTTGAACTTGGGGTTAGTGAGTTCGAAGGGTGGACCATATCCTTTGGTTGCGCGAGATCGCGAGTCACGAGAATTGTGGAAAGGAAAAGAGCCATCGCCTCTTGGGATTTCGCGGAGGGAGAGTGCCAAGGTTTGACACTCCAACTCGCGAGGTCATGAGTTGCGAGAGGTGCCAGCACTTAAGCCTTACCGACGGTTACGTGTGGAGGGCACCGACAGTAAAAAGAGCTATACAATATTGCCGAGAAGATCTCAGTCGTCCATCCAGAGGGACACATGGTGCACGATTAGGCTCCTTGCCTTTTCGCCCATCACGACTTTGAAACATAAGGACTAGCTCTTCCCAGCCGTGAGACACGAAGTGCCAAAGGCGTCTAGGGCCCAGGCCCATAGTATTGTTAAGAATATCTCAGTCGTCCATCCAAGGGGACGCGTAGTGCATGATAAAGCCATGTCGTCATTTCGTCTGTCGTAACTTTGAAACATGAGAAGCAGCCTCCACCCATCCATGAAATGTGAAATGTCGAAAGCACCTTTGAAGATAGGCATAGGGTCACGGCCCGTGGTCACTTGGGGGTGATAGAAAGAACTGCGCAAAGGGCTGAAGTGTCGGGTTTAGCTGTAGAATGGATCACTGTGTTCTCCAAGTGCCAGTTCAACTTGGTCTCAATCCTAGTACCTGCTCGGAGTGAATGAAGAAGAGAGGGGGTGGTTGAAACCTCGCCTCACTCATTAATTGTAGGGGATGGAGGGTCTGGCAAACCGTCTGCCCGAGGAAGTCCTGTGTATCGATTTTTTCAAAGAAGCCATGTCGATGTCTTCATCTTGACAGAGAAGTCTGCACACGCTATCCGAACACTTAATAGCTAATCTACCCTCCTTACAGGAGCCATGCTGAGTTAAGGTGGCGTCTGATGAAATATATCAGTACGAGTTTGACTGAATGGATGCCACACCTTGGAGGTCCGAGCACACCTCTGTTGGGGAAATTTGGAGTATATGTAGGCATTTTTGCCATTTTTGTAAGCATCGATGGTTGAGCAGAGCTCCCTACTGTAATGTTTTAACAGCTATTCTGGCTTTCAGCTTATGCATCTGTATATGAAATTTCTTGTTTTATGACAGACAGTTCTTCTTACTCCATCTAATTTTTGTCTCATGCTAAGAGAGTTTGTGATTGACTAAGTCGCGTGAATTATTGCAGTTCTGTTCTGATAAATGATTTATCGTTGCATTATTGTATTCTTTGGTTTTATGTATTTAAGTGCAAGAAGACCTTGCATTTGGATGCCTTCTTCTACAGTCTGTTAGGAACCTGTCGTTTATAACATACCTTTGCACTCTTCCCATATAAGTATTCCGCCTGTTCACCCTTTACTACAACTCACTGTCTGAATTTTATATAAGACCTCACTCACCTATGCATGCCTGGCCTAGTTTTGGAGTTGGAATGATATCGTTTTGAGTTGGCTTCCATTCGGTCACCCCATCTATAAACAAACCGTGACATAAAACTAATGGGCGTCGGGCTCTACTCCTGCTAGCAATCCAGGAGTGACTTCCGTCACCAACAACTAGTACATGTGATGGACCAGGCTGCATCAAAAGTGGGACCAAATAGTGTCAGAGTTCACCAATACCTTCCATACCTTGCACACCAAGATGGGTATCAAAGACTCTGAGAGAAATATGGTTCTAAAATACCATGGTGCTCTACTAATCCAGGTGGATATTGGTGGCCACCCACCTATTCCAAATTCCAACTGGCTCATCTTTACAATTTTTAGTTCATCACGTTTCTCTGTAATGGGGACATTTATTTGTAATTGTAGGTTCTGCACTTACAGGGTTGTCCTGAATCCCTACACAACATCCAGGTTGATATTGGTGGCCTCCCACCTATTCCAACTAGCTTATTTTGGAAGCTTTCATGTCAGTACATCTTTTTGTACTTCCAGGGTTGTTTTGGGGCTCTAAACAGTGTTTTCTTGGCTTGTCATAGTCAACCTGTAAACAAAGTTAGATTTTGATGGCATAATGTATATTTCTCAAAACTACCCTTTCAACGGGCTATCACGTGTCTAAAACAGAGATCATATGCAAACGTTACGACCTTGGGAAGTTAATGTACTAACTTACCCCAACGGGACTCACATGACTTTTGGTGCTTCATCTCCTAAGGTTAGGTTTTTGGATGTCTAGGGTTTTGGCATTCATGTTTATCATAAAAATTCCTTCAAAGCCTCATTGTAAGGATATTCTTGCAAATGAGTATAGCTGTCACATCTCTTCTCAAAGATAAAGTTGTCACCATTCTAGTGAGTCTTGCACTCTGTATTTTTACAGTCTCTGTGCATTTATTTCATTAATAGAAATCATGCGTTTTTGTATTTCTCTGTTTCTGCAAATTTTGATGTGTATTTCATTGTAATATCTCTGCTTTCATTTCATTCCAAAAATAATCTCATCACTGGGAGTCTCTTATAGATATGCTATCAAAATCGAGCATAAATTTAAGCAACGGAACAAGCTAGAATCTGGGTCTGCAAATTTGCAACAACCAAAGTACGTTAAAGGCATCCCTAACTCACTGAATAGTCAACCTTAAGACAACCAATCCAAGCCACAATAAAATAAGGGCAATGGGAAGACTAAGAAGGACACTAGGAAGTGTTGCAACTTCCACAAAATCCCTTGGCACAACACTAATGAATGTCACTTGAAACAGACATTGGTGGTCGAGCTCAAAGAAATAGAGTTGAGCCCCGACTCAGACTCTAGTTTGGACAATAATAAAAGGACACAGATAATTGATGCAGAAACCACTTCTACTGTTGTGACCATGGAAACCCAACCAAAAGAACCATAGGATCCTAAGGAGGGGGAGCGCCTTTTCCATTCACAGATGTGGGTGAAGGGGACCCCATTGCATTTTATTGGTGATAGTGGAATCCAGAAGAACCTCATCTCAACAGAGGTCATCAAGAAGTTGGATTTGCCGAAAAAACCTCACCTGCACCCATACAACATCGGATGGCTCCACCAGAGATGAGATCTTCATGTCAGCCAACGATGTTGCCTGTCATACGGCATCAAGCCCTTCAAGGATGAGGTGTTGTGTGATGTTATCCCACAAGAATTTTGTGATTTTTTTTTAGGCCAGTCATATATGTGGAGGCTTCATGTTGTTTATGAGTCTCGACCTCGTAGCATCATTGTTACTCTTGGGGGGGAGAAACCCTATAGGATACCAGAGGTAGTTCTGATTATTGTACCGACAAAATAGTGCTGCAAAGTAATCTCTCATACTGCAAAGTTTATCGTCTTCACAACCTAGTTAGAAGAGAAGGACACTGCAACCATTGCAACCTCGGTCCAAGAGCCTTCTATCCAGCAAAAGAACATAAAAAATATTGTAGAAGAGAACAAAAATATTCCTACTGCACCTACATGGGTCCCTCCACAATACCCAGTCAAACCAAGTTATGATAAATCCCTTCATGTTCTCCATACTACATCTTCACCAACAGAGTCCCCCCACATTCAAGAAGATCATACAACCATATTTGTTAAACAGATCCAACCCCTCCAACAACAGATTCATAACAACCTTCAACAAGCTAAGCAGAGCAACTTCGTCAGCAAGCCAGGTAACTCACCCAGGTTCAGATTTAGCAAAAGATTCCCTAGGGACTTGGCACAATAGATATTATTTCCTTTTAAGGGGGGACTGTAATGTCCCTGACCATCAACCCCACTTTCGGGCAACGCTACTATGTGGAACATTCTCATACATACATACATACATACATACATACATACACACACACACACACACACATATATATATATATATATATATATATATATATATATATATATATATATATATATATATATATAACATNAATGAAATTTAACCAAACAATACAGAGTAATCACATGATTACTGCTAACATACAAAATTAATGGAATTAACAGTAATTCATACTTGCAACAGAATGCATGATAACATTTCAAAGACACAGACATGCATCACATATAAATTAAGTACATAATTAATACTTATCTTTTAAATTGGTGTAATTCCACCAACTACATATAGATCTTCCATGAACCTCCTAGCCTTAGACCACGTTGCTCATCACGCTCAGCAGTGGGTCACCCCCAAGCTGGGACTAAGCTCCACCCAGGGCAAGGGAATCCTAGACTAGGCTGAGGTTACAGGAAAAATTCATAGTGCAACCGAAATGATTCTCTCCAAGAGCCTTCTTATGCCCACTACTCACGAAATCTCATTCCCCACATGTCTGTTCCACCCGGGAGTATACACCTTCACAAGCACAGTTCATCAGTTTCTTCACCTCCTTCTCTGGGTCTCAGAAACATGCTAGATCAGGAATTATCAGAGCTCCGTAGCTAGTTTTGGACTCTCTCTAGGGGAAAACCACTTCCCAACAGTCTCTCTCACCTGGAGAGAGCTCCTCATAGGCCTGATAACCTACCTATTCTACCACAGGCCTGACAACCCACTTCTTCAGCACACGCCTCAACTCAGCTCCAGCCAGGTGAGGAAAAAAACAACGGTTCAACACTCATTCACACAAAAATGAAAATAGCAACAACATATGGGCATGTCACCATAGGAGGCAACAACCCACACTAAAACAGGGCACAGCTAAGGAGATTACCTAGGTGTCAGGTTCCTCAGAAGAGACAAAATGACTCATGGATTTTGGTCTCAGGTGCGTGCATTTATTGCAAAGGTTGAATAAAGAGGCCATGGGATTCATGGGAATACACCAATCAGCTTCACGGTTCTATTTTTCAAGAATGTGTGATTATTTAGAGGTTCCACGCAGAGAAAAATGGGTTCATACAGAGAATCCATCCATGGGTTTTCTCACTGGTTTAAAGGTGCGGGGCAAGAAAAATGAAGAGGTCGATCACAGAGGTCTCATGGTTTCAGACGAAAGATCAGGAAACTCACAAAACCCCTCCCCCCCCCACTCAGCCGACACTTCATATTTTAACTACATGCGCCTAGGTTGACACTTGTGTTCCTGAAGTTGCATGCGTTCCCTTTTGCACACATTGGAGTTGCATGAGTTGCCTCTCCCGAGACTTAGGATAAAAACATGTTTGTCACATAGCTTTGGAATAATAATAAATTATTATTCTCAGGGACTTAACCCCCTGATATTATTCCCTCTTTTCAACCTTCCAACCCCTTTTCCCTTACCCACTCTGTGGAATCTTAGTCCCCCATCACTCTTTCTTCATGGTCGGTCTGCATGCAATGATGTTTAATCTTTATTAATGTTTTGCATAATTACATATACAAAAACATGCTCCTAGCCTTTAACACTTAATCTCTCTGGACTAATAAACACATAATCCCACCAGCTTAATAACACTCGGCTCACCAGCCTACAAAAAATTATTACAATTCATAATATAATTGTCACATGTCCTTGGGGTATTACAATCCCCTCCCCTTATATTTGCACTGTCCTCAGTGAAACTCTTTACACAACATCAACAAGATGTTGAAAATCTTTAAAAAGATGTGGGTATTCTTCCCACATATCATATTCATTCTCCCATGTCGCATCCTTAGAACCGTACCAGGTCCACTGGACCTTTACAAGCCCTATGGCTCGATTCCAGAGTTGTTTGCTTTTCCGCTCCAATATGCACACATGATGCACTTGTAGGACACCTTCTTTCTCCACTTGAATCACATTCCAATTGATTACATGATTAGCATCAGGTATATATTTCTTAAGCAATGAAACATGAAACACATTATGTACAGTCATGGATGGAGGTAATGCAAGCATATATGCAACTAGCCCAATTTTTTCTAGGATTTAAAATGGTCCACAAAATCTGGCTGCAAACTTGGTGCAGTTTCCCAGCTTCAGGGAACTTCTGTTAGCTTTCAATTTTAGGAAAACATGCTCTCCCACTTTAAACTCTCTGTGGGTTCTATTCTTATTGGCATAAAAATTTTGCCTGTCCTGGGAATCTTTTAAATTTTGCTTAATTTTTAGTATTTGTTCTTCCATTTCCTTGAGCAACTCTGGCCCAACTACTACCCTATCAACCGGATTATCCCAGCTTACTAGAGTATTTCACTTTCTACCATAAAGTGCTTCAAATGGGCTCATCTTCAACGATGCTTGATACCCATTATTTAGGCGAATTCTACCAAGTGTAGGTAGTCTTCCCATTTAGATGGTTTCTCCATCACATACATCCTTTGTATGTCTTCTATCACTCGATTCACCCATTCTGTCTACCCATGCGAATTAGGATTATAGGTTGTGCTAAAGTTCATATTCATTTTGAACCCCTTGAATAACCCTTTCCACAAATGTGAGGTAAATTTTGGGTCTCTGTCAGAAACAATTGTCTTGGGAATATCGTACAATCTTGCTACTTCCCTCATAAATATATCAGCAACATCCACTACCTTGTGAGTATTCTTTAACGAAATGAAATGGGCAGCTTTCATATGCTTGTCCACCACCACCATGATTGAATCATGCTGCTTGTTGGTCCTGGGCAATCCTATGATGAAATCTATTGTCACTACCTCCCACTTCCACTCATGAATGGGTAAAGTTTGCAAAAACCCTGCTAGGTGCATGTGCTCATCTTTAACCTTTTGTCACTCCATACATCTAGCAATGTAATCTACAATTTCTTTCTTCATACCTAGCCAAAAGTAATGGCTCTTGACTGCTGCCACAGTTTTATGATACCCAAGGTACCCAACATAAGGTACATTATGCATTTCTTTCAAAATCACAAGTTTCAAATCCTGGACATTAGGTACATAAGCTCTGTTTTTGTACAGGAGTGTTCCATCAGCTCCAAGCTTATAATCTTCCACTCCTTGTAACGTCTTACCTTGTTGTATCTTCACTACCAATTTCCTGTACTGTAAGTCTGCACTTGCAGCTTGAAAAACTCTACCCTTTATATCGGTTTGATACATGCTAATGGTCGTAGCATGAAATTCATGCATTCTCCTACTGAGTGCATCAACCACTTTATTCTCTTTCCCTTTGATATGCTTGATATCAAAATTGTACTCACAAAGAAACTCCAACCACCTACTCTGTCTAGCGTTCAAGGTTGGCTGATCAAATAAGTACTTCAAACCAATATAGTTTGTCCTCAATTCAAATCTCCTTCCCATGAGGTAATGACTCCATTTATTTAGAGTGTGTACTATGGCTCCCAACTCCAAATCATGAGTGGCATAGTTCTTTTCGTGCTCTTTCAACTTTCTGGATTCATAACAAATTATGAATCCATTATGACTAAGGACTCCTCTCAGTCCTTCTTTGCATGCATCTGTACACATTACAAGGTATTCATTTGGATCTGTAATCCTTAGGATTGGAGCACTGGTTAATAGTTGCTTCAATTGTTGGAAGCTTCTCTCAAAATATTTTGTCCACTGAAACTTCTTCTCCTTCCTTTGCAAGGAAGTGATAGGGTGAGATATCCTTGAGAACCTTACAATGAAACTTTTGTAATAGTCAGCAAGACCCATAAAGGATCTGACTTATGTTACATTATTTGGCACTGACCATTCTCTGATGGCTTCTATCTTCTCAGGATCCATGACTATCCATCCTTTGAAATAATATGCCCCAAGTAATGGATCTGTTTTTGATAAAATGAGCACTTGCTCAATTTAGCATATAGTTGGTTCTCTCTTAGCACCTGTAACACCATCCTCAGATGTTGTTCATGATCTTCCTCTGACTTGGAATACACCAGTATGTCATCTAAAAAGACTATGAAAAACTTGTCCAAATACTCTCTAAAAACACCATTCATTAGGCACATAAAAACAATGGATTCGTTCAACAGCACAAATGACACCATTGTGAACTCGTAATAACCATACTTTGTTCTAAAGACAGTCTTGTTGATGTCTTCATCCTTTATTATTACTTGGTGATATCCCGATCTAAGATATATTTTTGAAAATATCTTAGCATCCTTCAACTGATCAAAGAGATCATCAATCCTTGGCAGAGGATATTTGTTCTTTACAGTTACTTTGTTCAATTGTCTGAAATCGATACACAATCTCAGCATCCTGTCCTTATTCTTCATGAATAGGAATGGGGCACCCCAAGGTGACATGCTTGGGCATATATACGCCTTCCTCAAGAGCTCCTCAAGATACAATTGTAGTTCTTTCAACTTCGACGTACTCATTCTGTAAGGAGCTTTCGACACTGGAGATGATCCAAGCATCAAGTTTATAGACAAGTCAATATCTCTCTTTGGGGGTAGTGCGGGTACCTCCTAGAATACATCTTCAAACTCCTTTAGTACTGCATGATCTTCAATATTTGATACCTCATCCTTAGATGCTTCCTCCACATGGGATACAAATAATTGACATCCTTTTCTGTAGCAGTTGTTCAACTGCATTGTTGAGATTTCTCTGATAGCAACAACTATGGTAATTCCTTGGACTGTTTTCTGATTTCCTTCCTCTTCCAGGAAAGTGATTGCCTTGTTACGACAGTCTAGGATGGCATGGTTTTGGTCCAACCAATCCATCCCAATTAGACAGTCATAAGTCCCTAAAGGTGGAATGTTCAATTCATCCCTTGTGCCCAGCCATTCATGTCCACAGGACAAGACTTAACAAACTCCGTGACTTTTCTCTTGGTTCATGTAGCCAGCTTCACTAACCAAGACTTTTCATGTTTTCTTCTCGACAATTGCAAACTTTCCACCACTCTAGGATCTATATAACTATGTATAGCCCCTAAATCAACTAAAATAGTAAAGGCATGGTTGTTGATCATACCTTCCACTTCAATCATGTGCGATTGATATTATGCTTGCTTGTTGTCCAGGGCTATGTAGATTCTTGGTATCCTACTGTCCATGTCCTCCACTATTTCATCTTGCTGAACATTATGGATAGCTCCTACTTTTCCATTTTTGTGGGGAAAATTTTTGTACTTGTGGTTTCCTTGATAGACCCAACACTGAATGGGTGTCTTCCTTGGCCTTTGTCCCCCTACGTCAGCCGTTATCAGCTCTCTAAGAGATGGTTTTCCTTGAGGGTTGTTTCTAAAAAAGGGAGGTTTGTTTCCCTTCTGCCTCTGTTCTTTCTTGAACTTCTTTTGGTCATCCCAAGCCTTCTGAAAAGTAGGCTTTTCTCTTTGTTGTTCATATAAGAATTTCTCTCTTATTATTGTTTCTTCCATAGTCTTAGGGTCATCATACTAAATCTTTTCCCCAATGGAAGGTGGAAATGAACTTAGATACCTTTGAATCTTGACAGTGTCATATTTGATGAATGGAACATACTTCAACAATTCCAAAAACCTTCATTCGTATTCATCAATGGTCATGCTACCAAGATTGAGTTCAAGTAACTCTTTCATTTTTCTGTCATCATATCTCTTAGTCAAGTATTTCTTCTCGAAATATTTCTTGAATTATTTCCAAGTGATATCTTTCTCTCTAATGTGCTACACTTGCACAAGTTGATCCCACCACATGGATGCTTTTCCTTTCAGTTGATACATCGCAATTCTTCCTTCTGCATGAGAGGAATAATTTTGTAGTTGGAAGTATTTCCTCATACCAAGCAACCATGTCTCAGCATCTTCCTCCTTCTTATGTTCTCCATCAAACGTAGGAGGCTTAATCTTGTTCATTTCTCTCTTCAATTCATCCACTCTAGATCTCCTATGTTTTCTAGTAGGAGATGGGCTTGAACTACTGCGTACCTCCTTATTGGAATGTTTCGGGGAGTGACGATGATGCCTATTAATGATTCTCTATTTTATTTTCTTCTCAGGGGTCTTACGACTCCTTGTTTTTATTAATTCACTCTCCTTATCCAACTTATTTTCGATTCTTTCTAGACTCTGCATCAACTTTAGGTTGAATTCTCCCTATTCTTCCTTAGATTTCATGACCTTTCTTCTTTCTGCTCGGTGATTTTGGGCATTTTTCTGCAATATTTCAATGATTTTCATCATATGCCCTTCCTTATATATCTCTTCTCCATGTCCATTGGAGTTTGACCCTTCAACTCCCAAATGAACATCCATCCCTTTAGCTTCATTTTCTGAACTAGAAGCATTTTGTTCCTCCTCCCTTTCTCTACACTCAATGGCAATTCACTTCGATCCTGAAAGTCATTGACCTCTACAAACACAACATGCAGTCAACCAGAATTTTTCAAGCTATCATTCCTTAACAAAACCCACATAATTCATAAATCAAATCTTTTTTAAGAAACATTCAGATTTCATGAATTTTCCAAGCTCTGCTCGGCTCTGTAAACATTTCAGGCCTTAACCCTTTTCTCTTAGTCCCCAATCCATATGATCATGGGTCGTGACCACTCATCTATCTAAAAAGGCACTTCGCGGCTTCGCATCTTGGGTATTCTGTTGTGGACCAAACTCGATACTCTCGATTCCCAATTTTTTGAATCGTGAATCTCCTAGGCACTAACTCCTCTCGCTAGGATCCTTTGATTGTGATGTTGGTCTATGACCTAGGCCCCAACTTCCAAGTGCTTTGGGACTTCGCGCTTCAAGAGGTTTCAAAGCACCACACAAAAAATTCCCAAGTTTTGAACTAACAAACTCACAACGTAGGGAAGATCAACCGTTCACATCTACTCAGCATCCAACGGCTGACACTTGCTATGGAACTTCATGCATCAGAGCTCCGAGACTTCAAAACTTCGTAGCTTCGCGCCTCGGGTTCCAAAATCTTTCACGCTTTCTTCCTTCCAATATCGTGACTCTCGAACTTTCGAATTCTCTATCCTTTGGGCCCACATAGTATAGTTGTCATCGATTAAGGTGATTGAACGTGGTATGCCTAGGAAAGTCCACGTCACCCTAGGCAGTGTCATCTGGCCCCACCATGTCTACCCTTTCACTTTGAAACTTTGGGCTTCAGAGGTTTGTGCATCAACACATTCCCCTTCTCCTGACATCCAAAATTTGAAGTTATGGACTCTCCCTGGATAATTGACGGTCCTTATCTCTCCCGCAACCAACAGTCGAGATCCACTTCATGATTCCTTGCTTCAGAGGTGTTCACCTCTCTTCCCTTCCAATATTTCGATTTTGTGAATTCCGAAGGGTTCATGCGACTAACTCGTGCACGACTTCTCAAGATCTAATGTTCAAGCTCTCCCCTCAGATCTATAGTGTAGATCTCTTTTGGGACCTCGAAGCTTCGGACTTCAAAATTTTGTGCCTCAGCGCACCCCGCTTCTCCTAATTGTTGAACTCTGAAAGGCTTCCAAGATAACCCTCCTGCACCTTCTCCAAATCTGACGGTCATAAAAGGTTTTCCCTTCCTTTTGAATAGATCCTACAACCCACATTACTTTGCATCCCAATACCACTTATGTCATGGTTTTATGATATCGCTATTCCTCCTGAGCTTCGTAACACGACCAAGTAACCCCTTGGCACTCAGAAACATTCTAAGGTTCGAAATTGGTTCCTCCGAACACCATTTCCACTCGAAACCTTGGGTCCAAAGACCAGGTATCTGACCCATCCAAGCTCAGCATTGAAACCATAACTATGATACCATATTGTAACATCCATGACCATCAACCCCACTGTCGGGAAATGCTACTATGCGGAACATTCTCATACATACATACATACATACATACATACATACATACATACATACATACATACATACATACATACATATATATATATATATATATATATATATATATATATATATATATATATATATAACACATGCATATTTAATGAAATTTAACCAAACAATACAGAGTAATCACAGGATTACTACAAACATACTGAATTAATTGAATTAATAGCAATTCATACTTGCAATGGAATACATGATAACATTTCAAAGACACAGACATGCATCACATATAAATTAAGTACATAATTAATACTTATCTTTTAAATTGGCATAATTCCACCATCTACGTGTAGACCTTCCACGAACCTCCCATTCTTAGACCAAGCTGCTCATCACGCTTAGGTGGGTCACCCCCAAGTTGGGACTAAGATCCACCCCGGGCAAGGGAATCCCAGACTAGGCTAAGGTTATAGGAAAACTACACAGTGCAACCAGAAGGATTCTCTCGAGGAGCCTTATTATGCCCACTACTCACAAACTCATATTCCTCACATGCTTGTTCCACTCAGAAGTATACACCTTCATAAGAACAGTTCATCGGTTGTTTCACCTCCCTCTCTGGGTCTCAACAATAGGCAGATATAGGAATTCTCATAGCTCCGTAACTTGTGTTGGACTCTCTCTGGGAGAAAACCACTTCCCAGCAGACTCTCTCACCTGGAGAGAGTTTCTCACAGGCCTGACAACCTGCCTCTTCTACCACAGGCCTGACAACCCGCTTCTTCAGCACACTCCTTGAATCAGCTCCAGCCAGGTGAGGACAACAACAACTATTCAAAACTCATTCACACAGTGATGACAGTAGCAACAACACATGGGCATGGCATTGCAGGCAGCAACAACCCACACTAAAAAATGGCATGACTAAGGCAATTACCCAGGTTTTGGATTCCTCAGAAGACACAAAATGACTCACGGATTTTGGTCTTCGGTGCGTGCATGAATATTGCAAAGGTCGAATACAAAGGCCACAAGATTCACAGGAATACACCAGTGGGCTTCACGGTTCTGGATTTCAGTAATGCGTGGTTATGCCGAGGTTCCACACAGAGGAAAAATAGGTTCAAACGGAGGATATGTCCACAGGTTTTTCCCACTGGTTTCAAGGTGCGGGGAAAGAAAAACACAGAGGTCGATAACAGAGGTCTCATGGTTTCAGACGGAGGATTGAAAAACTGGAAGAACCCCCCCCAACTCAGCTGTCGCTTCAACTTTTAACTGCATGCAACCAGTTCGACACTTGTCTTCCTGGAGCTACATGTGTTCCCATTTTCACACGTTGGAGTTGCATGCGTTGCCTCTCCTAGGACTTGGGATAAAAACATGTTTGTCACACAGCTTTAGAATATTAATAAATTATTATTCTCAAGGACTTAATCCCCTAAGCTTAGCCCCACTTTCCAACCTTTCATCCCCTTTTCCCTTACCCACCCTATGGAATATTAGTCCCCCATCACTCTTTCTTTATGGTCGATCTGTACATGATGTTTAATCTTTATTAATGTTATTCATAATTACATATACAAAAATAGGCTCTTGGGCTTTAACAATTAGGCTCTTCGGCCTAATAAACGCATAATCCCACCAGCTTATCAACATTCATCTCACCAGCCTACAAAACATGATTACAATTATTAAACATGATTGCAATTCATAATATAATTGGGGCACGTCCTTGGGGTATTACACGGAGGATTGATCCAAGCGGAAATCGATGACCACCCACCCATTCTTCTNAGAGAGAGAGAGAGAGAGAGAGAGATTAGTTTGTATGGATTTGATTACTATATTCCAGATATTTTGGATTATTTGTGTGTGATGAACTTTGTTCATCTCATTTGGTATCAGAGCTCCTTCTTGGGCATTCCATTGATTACCAGTTGTTGGCCAACATTTTTTTTTTAGACTTTCTCTAATGTCACCAACTCAAGTCTTTGGCCATATAAAAACTCATAATTTCATTGAAGATATTCCACTGCAAATTCAATATAAGTATGTAACCGGTTTATGAATAAAAGGAAAAAATAAACAAAATCAAAGTGTTTCAATATAAAATTTACATAAGAAAATTAAGGCGAAATCCTACCAAGGAGCGTAATAGTTAGTTGACCAACAATTACCAAGAAGTTAGGAGGAGTAAAAGGTGCATCTCCATATCTTTACAAGGAGTAAAAGTGAAGTATATAAGTTAAAGTAAAAAATGGAATCCCAAATGAAACCTCACCTCAAAGGTCACCATCATTCATTTAAAAAAAAAAATACTAAGTTTATTAAAAGGGCCCAAGAAAAGAGATAATATTAATATCTTATTTTAAAAGAAAAGATATTAATTATTATATTAAGAGAAAGTATATTTGAGTGGGGTTGTTAAAAAAGAAAAAGAAAAAAATCATAAAAGTTACCACAAAATGTAAAAAGGTGACTTATTATTGAGTAATTGAAGTTACCAATTATTAAAAAAAAAAAAAGACCTCATACCTCATACATCCAAATTAATTATCGAAGAGATATTACAAAAATAATCTTAAGACAGTATTCAAAGTTATAAAAAGTGCATAGCTTTATATATTATTTGTGGATAAAGGAGAAGTAAGCGTATATTGAGGTGATCTTTTTAAAAGGGTGTTTAGTTAAGACACTATTAAATCACTTAATATAAAATTAATTTTATAAAGTATAAAAAAAGGGGTTACTTAAAGTGGATATAAAATATTTTTATAATGTATGAAAAAATGTGTAAAGGAAATATATATATTTAATATTATTGAAAGAGGAAAGTGAAGATAAAAAGAAAAGAAGGGTGAAGAAAAGAAAAGTTTTAAAGTATAAAGTACCTTGAACGTACAAATTGATTAAAATTTAAAAATAAATCTTAAAACCGATTCAAGTTTATTAAAAAAAAATGGACAATTCCATATACAAATCGAAATTTTGGACTAAATGTCCTTTTTGTGAAACGGAGTTTGAGTATATGACAATTTTTAAAAATAAAAATCATTTCTTTCCGATTTGTGGGAAATCATTTATTATGGAAGAATATCAAGATAATTCAGAAATACAGTCACCAATATTGAAAGGAGAACTAGGACATTATAAAGCGAGCAACAAAAAATTATAGTTTGAAATTGAGAAGGAGAAACATTTTAATGGGTTAACATAGAAAGATAATTGTTACTTCAAAGAGCGTATTCGAGAACCCATCGCACAAAATGAATAAATAAAGACAAAAAGACAAAAAATGGGCCAAGAATTACTAAAACGAGATGAAGAAATATTATGATTAAAAAATCATAATCAAAATTTACTAGTTAAAATCAGAAAGTTAAAAGACAAGAAGCAAGGGAATAAAAATTCAGAGCAAGAAAATCAAGGTCTCGAGGAGAAATTAACTGAAAAGGAGGAAGAAATATCCTGCCTAAGGAACCTTAACTAGAATTTACTAGAACAAATCAAAATCTTAAAGGACAAAAGAAAGGAGAATCTAGAATCAGAAAAAGACGATAGGTCAAAAAATAAGGAAGAAATTTACAATTAAGATGACATAATCGGGATTTATTAACTCAGATTAAAAATATCAAGCATGATAATAAGTCTTTACAAGAAGATTTAGATCGTAAAACATCATTAGTCGACAAGGAAGCAGTGACTGACCCAATAGAAAAATTATCCAACATTCAAATTTCGACAATAGAAAAAGGAACCAATACAAAGTCAATTGATGTTCAAATTCAAAAGAATGCTTACATTGACAAATCACTGCAAACATCAAAAGAATATGATTCCAAGGAAAACTCACAAGAGATTAGGATGCCTTATCGTCATCCAAATCACAAGAGTCATTATGACCAACGACTAGGAGAAGAGGAAAATAAACAATGTTCTTCTTAACAACAAATAAACTACCACACTGAAAAAGCACGAAGACAAAATCAACAACTTGTAGGGAATCTTAAAATGAAAATCCCCATCCGAACAAGTGATCATCAAATGGTTCCAATGAAAGTAGATTTGGGATGGATCACTCCCCAGAAGATGCAACACATCAGTTTGAGAATTTGAAGGTTATATCATCTTGTTTCATCGAGAGTCACAACTACAAGCAAAAATTATTTGAGAAGACGTCATGTGATAGAATAAAATTTAAAAGGGAATCCTTCCAGTGATCATTCTTTGAGTACAAAGCATTTTTAAGGGGAAGGCAATGTTATGAACATAAACATACATATAAAATAGATATTAATAACATAATAATTAAATGATAATTAATAAATAATAATTATTAATAATGAAAGGACATGTCTCAAAGGACATGACTATTGGTTAAGGGCACTCGGTATATAAGCAAGCCCTCATGATCATTTGTAATCATCTTACTATTCATTCTTATACATTATATATATATTTGTTCGTATGGATTTGATTACTATATTCCATATATTTTGGATTATTTGTGCATGAGGAACTTTGTTCGCTTTAGTTAGGATATAGAGAGTTGGGACTTGAGCTATTTTCCCTTGAGGATAACCACTCTTTCCATCCCAAGTGGTCTCCCGTGGTAGAATATAAGAGGAACAAGGGAGCTGAAGATCCCATCAAGTTTTTTCTCGTGGAAGCCCTCGCGCAACAGAGTAATGAGATGTTGGATAATTTCTCCCAAATCCTTCAATGATTGATGATAATAGAAGACATTTCTTCATGAAGTAGTTTCTTTGGAGACACTACCCCATTCACGGTACAAGTTAATTTTTATATTACCATATTTGAAGGTCAGACTGATGCAAATGCTTTGGAAAACTGGTTAAATTTGCTAGAAGGTTATTTCTTTGTTCACAATTTTTTCGACAGAGAAAAGATCACCTTTACACTCCTTAAGGATCTCTCCCATGTCAAACATTGGTGGGAAACTTACTAGGAGAAAAATTCCACATAGGAGTCTAGAATATTTGGGGTTGAGCCCACGTGGGAATTTTTTGTGGATGCAGTCAAGGATCAATATTACCCTTTGGGAAACTAGGATGAATAGTACATGAGATGGACCACACTACATAAAAAATAGGACCAAATAGTGTCATATTTCTTCAATACCTTCCATACCTTGCACACCAATATCTGTATCAAAGACTCTGAGTGACATCTAGTTCTAAAATACCGCGAGGCTCTACACTGGTACATCCAAACCGAAATGGAGTTTCTGGACATCTCATCACTGAAATCCACTTATAGATATGCTATCAAAACAAAGCAGAGATTTAAGTAGTAGAACAACCCAGAATCTGGGTCTGCAAATCTGCAACAACCAAAGTATGGTAAAGGCAACCCTAACTCACCAAATATTCAACCTCAAGACAACCATTCCAAGCCACAGGAAAAGAAGGTCAATAGGAAGATGAAGAAGGACATTGTTGGAGATATGGCTATAGCTAAGATGATGCAGATGGTCAAGGTTGTCATTGATGGCAATCGAGTGTTTATGTCAACACACACAAGAGATGTTGGAACATTGAAGCTGAAACACAATCGCAGATGCTGGCACACAGATGCTGAAACACAGACACAAATGCTGCAACACAGGGGATGACAAAGACGGTCAAGGATTGTCATTAATGGCAATCGGTTATGGAGTAGTCAAGGATGTCAACACACACAAGAGATGCTGGAACATTGAAGCTGAAACACAATCGCAGATGTTGGCACACAGATGCTGAAACACAGACACAAATGCTACAACACAGGGGATGACGAAGACGGTCAAGGATTGTCATTAATGGCAATCGGTTATGCAACAGTCAAGGTTGACAGCACGCAAAAGAGATACTGGAACATAGAAGCTAAAAGTGCTGAAACACAAATGCTGAAACACGGTGCTGAAACGTAAATGCTCAAACACGGATGATGAAACGTAGATGCTGAAACACAAATGCTGGATCACAGATGCTGAAATGCAGATGCTGGAACACAGCATTGCATGAGGTGGCATGCGTAGAGGAGGCAGAGTAAAGAGCCAGTTCAGAAAATCAGGGAGAATGCTGGCACGCGAAAAGCAGAAGAACGAATAAACGAAAAGGGAAACTGCAGTTGGAGTTAAGAAGAGCAGAAAGAACTTTTAGTCTAAAATTAGACTGGCAGTTAAGACAGAAGGAACACAGCGTTGCATGATGTGGCATGCATAGAGGAGGCATGCAAAGAGTCAGTTCAGAAAATCAAGGAGAATGCTGGCATGCGAAAAGCAGAAGAAAGAATGAAAG
>ML778376.1:772795-797610 GCA_009831015.1 Picea engelmannii | reverse complement strand
GAATGTCACTCAAAATAGTCATTGGTGGCCAAGCTCAAAAAAATAGAGTCGACCCCCGAATCAGACTTTGATTCAGACAATAATAAAAGGACATAGATAATTGATGCAGAACCCACTGCTAATGTTGCGACCACCACAACCCAACCAGAAGAACCAGAGGATCCTAAGGAGGGGGAGCACCTTTTCCATTCACAAATGTGGGTGAAGGGGACCTCATTGCATTTTATTGTTGATAGTGGAAGCCAGAAGAACCTCATCTCTATAGAGGTCATCAAGCAGTTGGATTTGCCAAAAACACCTCACCCGCAACCATACAGAATTAGGTGGCTCCACTAGGGATGATATCTTCATGTCATCCAATGATGTCTCTTGTCATACGACATCAAGCCATTCAAGGATGAGGTATTGTGTGATGTTTCTCCACTGAAATTCTGTGATTTTTTATTAGGCCAGTCATATATGTGGAGGCGTAAAGTTGTTGATGAGTCTCAAACTTGTAGCATCATTGTTACTATGGGGGGTCAACCCTATAGGATATTAGAGGTAGTTCTAATTACTGTACCAACAAAACAATGTCGCAAAGTAATCTCTCATACTGAAATGTGTAGCCTCTTCACAACCTGTTCAGAATAGAAGGACACTACCACCACTAAAGACTCGGCCCAAGACCATTCTATCCAACAAAAGTATATCAAATATATTGTAGAAGAGCACCAAGATATTCCTATTGCACCTATGCCTCCACACTGCCCAGTGAAACCAAGTTATGATAAATCCCTTCATTTTCCCAGTCAAACCAAGTTATGATAAATCCCTTCATTTTCTTCATGATGCATATTCACCAACAGAATCCCCCCACACTCAAGAATATCATGCATCCATATTGGTAAACATATCCAACCCCTCCAACAATAGGTTCATAACAACCTTCAACAAGCTAAGAAGGCCAGCTTCTTCAGCAAGGGAAGCAACTCACCAAGGTTCAGATTCAACAAAATATTCCCTGGGGACTTAGTGCAATGGATACCATTGCTTCCTAAGGGGGGAGGATTGATCCAAGTGTAAATAGATGGCCACCCACCTATTCCAATGGCTCAAAACAGGGGTTTCCACATTGGCATTTTTTCTATGGATTTTCGGGTCCTGAACTTTCGAGGCCATTTTGAGGCCCTAAATGACGGGTTTTGGGCACAACAACACCCATAAGTTACAAAAAGGCATGGTATGGGCTGAATGGAATATGTACTTCTCATCTATACCTTTCCGGTGAGGTATAGAAAGCCCCAAATGGAGATCGTTTTCAAAAGTTATTCCCTTGGGAAGTTGATGTACCAACTACCCCCACCGGGGCCCGCAAACCTTTTGGCATTTCATCTTCCGGGATTAGGGTTTTGGATTTTATTTATGTTAAAAATTCCTCTAGAGCCTCATTGTAAATCATCATCATCATCTTGAAAATGAGCATAGCCATCACATCTCTTCTCAGAGATAAGTTTCCACCATTCTAGGGAGTCATTCACTTTGTAATTTTACAGTTTATATGCATTCTCTCATTAATAAAAATTGTGCATTATTGTATCTCTATGTTTATTGGAATATTTGTATGTATCGTGCAATATCTCTATATATTTCATTGTTATATGTCTGTCTTCATTTCGTTCTCAAAATAATCCGGATCAATTTCACTTTGCTAAGTGTCGTACTGCTGACACCTCACCCTAAGTGTCATGGTTGCAATGGAACAATGTCATGGCACAATTGTTGCACTATAAGTATTTCGACCTTGTTAGCATGTGAAAATCACATGTCATGATCCCTTGTGAAGTTGGAGGAAGAAAAACATCATTTGAGGGTCAGAATCTCACTTTCCCCCTTGTCTTTCTAAACCTATTTGACCATGGTCTCCTCCTTTCCCACTCTGGGGGAGTGACCATCCCCTTGAAACATTGTTAGGGGGGAGACCAGGTCACTATGTCTTCCCTTCTAGGGGAGAGACCATGCAGATTGGGTCAAATCCCATGAATCTAGGGGCATCTTTCAAGGACTTTCTGGATGGTTCTTGGTTTGTTTTCTTGTTTTCATCAAGATATGATTCGAGCCTTCTTCATCCTATCTTGGGAGAAAGAATAACCATGAATATAACTCAAACCCTAGCCTAATCCGCCTTATCCTCAACCATGTTCCTGATTTACCCTAATGGTTAACCCTTTCTACATCTATATAACCAAACCATTTCAGAGTAAGAGGGGGGTGGAAGAGAAGCATACCAAGCTTATGATCTTGTCAATAAGTGCCAAACTTTGTTTATGTCAAGAGATTGAGTTGGATTCATGTTCAAGGGATGAATAAAGTAGCTTGGAGGATTGTAGAAACATTCAATGGTTGTAAATTGCATGCTTTCACTAATATAAGAACTTGGCCTATTTCTCTTATACTTTCTTCTTCATTTCTTATCTATTTGATTACTTGGTGCAAGTTATCAATTTGGTAGGGTTGCTATTACCTAATAATATATAATGGAGGAGGAGATTCCTTTGTCCTTGCAGATTTGACTTTGTGAGGGATTTGCTTGGATTGGAGCTCAACCATTGGAGCGATGAGGACAAAAGTCAGAAACCAGATACACATACCTCTTTTCCTTCTCTCTCAACCCTCCCGCAAGAAAATAGAATAGCTATTTAAGAGGATGTTAGTGTCCATTTTCTAGAGATTGTATCACTTGTAGGAAATCCAAATGAGGGGAACTCAACCTATCTACAGGGGGATAATTATCACCATCCCCCTCTCACTCTAAAATGGCCTGGTTATATAGATGAAAAAAGGGTTAAACACTAGGGTAAATCAAGAACATGGTTGAGGATAAGGTGGATTATGTTAATATTTGAGTTATCTTTATGGTTATTCTTTCTCCCAAGATAGGATAGAAGGAGTCTCGAATCATATATTGATGAAAACAAGAAAACAAAACAAGAATCATCCAGAAAGTCCTCGAAAGATGCCCCTAGATTCATGGGATTTCACCAAATTTACATGGTTTCTCCCCTATAAGGGTAGACAGAGTTACCTGGTCACCCCCTAACACTGTGTCAAGGGGATGGTCACTCCCTAGAGTGGGGAATGGGGCGACCATGGTCAAACAGGTCTAGAAAGACAAGGGGGAAAATGAGATTTCGACCCTCAAATGATTTTTTTCTTCCTCCAACTTCACAAGGGATCATGACATGTGATTTTTACATGGTAACGAGGTCAATATACTTAGGAAAGTGTGACACTTGTTCCATGACATTGTTCCGGTGCAACATTGACACTTAGGGTGAGGTGTCAGTAGTACGACACTTAGCAAAGTGAAATGCAACACTCAGCTAGGTGTGACAAAATGGCGTATAACAGATATGTTATTGAGAGAACCTCGATCCACTATAATAGTGGCTAGAAAGCATGAGCTAGATCTAGATCCAACTAGGGCTATTTTAAAAAAAATTAGGTAATATCTTTATGGTTCAAGCCTCCCCTCTATATCTTTGGAAAATAGTCCAATTCAAAAACTTAAGTATATAATAATGAAATGGATCATTGAGATCTTATATCCACTGGATTATTACCAAATTTATGCTAAGGTGCTTGTAGTGACCAACACATGTTATTTTCATGTTGGGCATAATCAACATTTTTGTAGGGTCAAATACCCTAAAATTTAAAGCTCCTTTGGCCCAATTTCGAGTGGAAGGATGGATTTGATTGAGTAAATTAAAGTCTTTATTTTATTTTTATTTTTTATTCTAGTGGAATCGATAACTCACTAGGATTATCTAGGCAAGGTCTAGGTTCAAATCTGGTTGGTTTCCACTATAGCCCCTAGTATAGTTCTTACAGCCTACAAGCCAACGCCTATCAGGAAAATTATGACTTAGCAAGGGTCAAGACGTTCTGAAGCCCACCGGGGTGGAACCTCTATCCTAGGGGGCATCTACTCTTCTAATCTTATCACAACGGGCCAACATATCCACTTTATGGGAATTGAACTTGGGTGGGGTGAATAACAAACATGCTTTCCCACCACCCAAGCTATGAACCTGAGATGAGTAAACTAAAGTCTTTATTAAATTACAATGGATTAGAAGGCTCGAGAATAATCAACACTTAAAATGAAGGTCCATCCTTATGTGTGAAGTGGATTATCAAATCCTTAGAAGAGAATGAAACTTAAAAAATACTTCTATATTTGGAAGAATTTTGGTACTATCACTTTCCTAATGTAAATATAAGTAAATCATTTGTCTACTTCATAATCTACTATGATCGAGGCACAAATCATTAACCTAAACTAATTCAAGATAAAACTTAACTTCAACTATAATAAAATCTTCTTAATTACACTTTTACTAAAACTTTAAAATCATAAATACAAAAATAAAAATTATTCTTATTTTCAAATTAAAAAATCAACTAAAACTCCATTTATCCATTAAATAATATTGTTATTAAAAATCATAAAATTTTCATTACGTATAAAATCATTTTAACTACTACTTAACTTCATGTAAACTATATTGATATAAATAGCCAAAATTGAAATCATTAGCTAATTGAAAGTCTCTTCAAGGAGAACATCAAATTAACATTAATTTCTAAACTTTATTTTAATTTTTTATTAATATTTATAAGATTTATATATAATTAATAATAATAATTTTAATTTTTTAAATATATAAAAACTTAAATTTAATTAGATAATTAATAATATTAATTTTTACACATATATTTTTTAATTCAATAAAGACTCATATTTCCTTACATAATCAATATTAATAGCAATTTAATAATGATCTAAACTTTTATTATGTTCTGAAATCCATCTCCCTATTATTCAAATGCAATTCAATCAGCTTTTTCAACAAGATTAAGTAGTTATTGATAGAAGTCCCATGCCTCAATACAACAATTAAATTGGAAAACTTACGAAGATTTAAGAGATACATTAATTGTTATGCATATGGATTATTTAGTGGTTTCATTGTGAAATTTTGTTGGTTTATTAGAAAATATTTGTATTTAGAAGTTTTTTTCTATAACTATAGTATAAAGGAGATATGTAATTTTTTATTTAAAATGCATTTGATAAATGATATTTTTAAAATAATAAAAAATTTAAAAAAAAAAATTCCAATATTATATATATATATACTCTTGTCTCATCCAATATCACTTGCTCTCATAATTACTTCACTACTTGCTCTCATAATTCCCAAACATGTAAGTAGAATAGATAGAGTCTCCACATATTATTGTCTTGATGTAAATTGTAATAGAGTTAATTTTTCCTTTAGTTTGTTTTAATTCATTTATGTAGTATATTATTTATATGGTTTATATAATGTGTTTGACTAAGGATGAGTTCACATATTGAAAATGAAAAAAAAAAATTATATATGCAATTTAATGGTTGATGAGTTGAAAAATGAAAAACCGATATTATTATATATGTAACATAAATATATTACAATTTACAAATTATGTGTTCTACAATGATTGTGGTAACGAGTTGGAAAATGAAAAACACCCATTATTGATCAAAGCATTGAGATAGTGTATGTAATGTAAGACATCACTAAGTTATGCTCTTTTGTTGATAACAACATCAACCATTTTCATAAACCAAGAGTAACTGATAGAGAGAGTGTTCATGACAAGGATATCCTATGATGATGTGAATCAACATCCAATCATCTATTGACTCTAAACTAGCATAGATCCATCTTAAGTCTAGATGTATCAAGTGCCAAAAGGGATTGAATCCATTGAGGTGAAAACCATTCTCAAGTTTTGTTCTCTCAAAATAGATTTGATCCCTCTTGATGCTTGATAGATCCAGAGTTAAGACAAATCTGCACTGGTTTTACAATGTTCTCTAATCATATTTGACATTTGTTATTAATCATTACATTATTCTTCAATAGTCGATTTTTTTCAATACATATGATAATATAAGGTTAAAATGATTTTGAATCTTCATTCCATCTATATATTTGTATAATGATAATTAACAAAAATTCAAAGAAATTATTTGAATTATATTTTGACATTCTTTCATAAAGGTAATTTACCCATATTCAAACACTATACCATTCAACGACATTGCATATACTAACATGGCAAGGCATATCATTCAAACACTATACCATTAGGTGGTGTTACATACATTAAGATGAAGAGGCATATGTACAAGTATTATTGACCATAAAAGTGTCTTTGTGTGTTGTTGGGAGACAAACCAACTAGCCAGTGTCTTGCTTTGTCCCAAGCAATGAACATAGAAACGACTCCCCCAAATCCAATCCCCACTCCGAATGCCAATGCTATCAAAGACATTTTTCATACAAATGGATCAACCATCCTCTTTTAATATTGCTCTGATTTCCATTGTTTCTAGCAGGTGTTTGCTTTGGTTGATATTTTTTATCACATGCTGGTAGAGGAAACCCACATAAGAACTTATTCATCTAAAATGAAGGCTCATGAAAAGTAGAAAATTGTGTCCCTGTTGGGATTGGCCCACAGAGGTTATTAGAAGAAACATTTAGGTAAGCCAAAAATGATAATTTAGAGAGCTCTTGAGGAATTGGTCCACTCAATTTATTTTTGGTAGGTATTCTTCCTTGTAATTGATTCCTGGGTAAACAAATCAAATATAGTGTTTTTGCTCATGACATATGAGAGATTATACTCTATCCTTTTTATGTATTATTCTATTATAGAATCATACTCATACATTTCTGAAACATTTCTAAATCCATAGAGTCTTTCAAGATCATATGGTATTCTTCCACTGAATCTGTTGTTGGATAAATCCAACATAAACAAGTTGGTGAGATTTGTAATCCATTGAGGAATACTACCATGAATATTATTGTGGCCAACGTTTAAGACTTTCAACTCAACAAAATTTGCAAGGTATGAAGGAAGCTCGCATGTGAATCCATTATTCCTTAAACTGTTAGAATGAGTTGTGAAATATACTAAAGAAGTGTAGTTGTAAATCGTTAGAATGAGTTGTGAAATATACTAAAGAAGTGTAGCTGCACATGGTAGGAATAGGTCCTTCCAAGTTGTTTATCGATAGAGATAAATACTTAAGTGAAGCCAAACCATTAACATTATTAGGAATTGTGCCAAAAAAATTATTATTCTCTATGTTTAGGAGAAGAAGAGCTTGTAATTGACCTATGCTATATGGGATTTTCCTAGTGAATTTGTTTGAATCTAAATTTGAATGAATATTTCCTATGGCTCTTGGAATTGTCCCTATGAGATTGTTATTTGATATGCTTTAAATTGGCAATTGTTTTAGAGATTCCACCAGCACGGATGATTTTAGGGGCTAAATTTCACTCATGGGCTAAGTTTCCATGTTTTTCCCAAAAATCGATTCTTTATTCTAAAAATGATTCCAAATTCTACAGTAGGTGATAGTTTTCCACTGGAGAAGGAAAAATTCAAATCTTTATCGGCAGTAAAATTGAAGTCGTTATCAAGGTCGGCGGAGGTGGTTGGATGGTAAAGTCATTCTTGCAACGAAGGTTAGGTCTTGTGCTTAAACCTAAGCAAGGACGTGGTCTAGTCACAGAACAAAGCTTAACTGGGCCAAGTTGCTTACCTTTAATTACGAAGGGAAAGAACGCGCTGGAGGAAAATTCAAACTAGGTTTTAACAATTGCGGTCTCTGTAGCGGCCAACATGGTTACCAAAGGGGGAGGGAATGAAACCCGCTCATACAAGTAGGTGGTGGTGGATAGAGGGAAAGGCCCACAAGGTGTCGCTTTCTAAGAACCTCTGATGGGCACCTCAGGATCAGGATCAAAAAAGAATCAAGAGGGAAACCAAGAAAAAAGTGATCAGGTGGGGGAAGAAGCCAGAGAAGCCCAGAACGGTGCGCAAGCAGCGGACAACCCCAGTGGGGTAGAAGGGCACAACCTGTGTAAACCTAAAAAAACACTAAAACCCAAGGTTATACTGGAAGATCCCCAAACACAACTCTTCTAGGATCATATGAAGATGCATGCACGGATTTGCAAGTTCATGGACCTGTGGCCCACAGAAAAAACGTTGCGCAACTAGATAAAATACCACTGGAAGCCAAGTGGAAAAGTGGAACTCCACCTGAGCTCAAAATGATTCTTCACAACAGTCTTTATGAACCTGGAGGACAAGGATAAAGTCTTTGAGGGGGGGCCATATTTCCATGCCTCAACGGGGCTGTACATGCGGCCATGGAAGTAAAACCTCTCCCCAGAGAAAGAAACCTTTAAAAATGTCCCAGTCTGGCTAAGGCTTTACTCCTTATCACTAGACTACTAGCCATCTTCCACTTTTGAAGCCATAGGGAACAAGCTCGGAAAATATTTCAAGACATCGGAAGCTACTCTAAAAGGCAGATATACATCCTACGCAAGGATCTGCATAGAGATGGACGTTTCAGGGGCACTCCCGAAAGCCATAAGCCTGGAGTTTAGGGATGAGGAATAGATACAAAGCATAGACTACGAGCAGATCCTATTTCGATGTAGAAGATGTCATGAACATGGACACCTACTAAGGGAATTCCCTCTCAATAGAAAACAAGAAACGGAAAACACCAAACCACAGCAGGATGAGGATGGTTTTGTGAAGCCAAATCACAAAAGAAAAGGAAACAAAAGACAAGGCAAGGCCCCAATAGGAAGAAATCTAGAAGCCAAGAATAGAAAATAAGGCAGAGGCAGGCCCAACCAAGTGGAAGAAGGAGGAAAGAAAAAGAACAAAGTTAAGGAAACAAGTGAAAAAATAACTCATTAGAACAGAGGAATGCCAAGCAACAAGGGATAACAACACCCACATGCAAGAAGAAGACGAAGATTCTGAGATGACACCAAATGAGGTAGGAACAGAACACCCAGATCTTAGAGACATAGTAGAAAGGGAAGGAATAGATCTATCGAACAACTACAATGTACCAGCGGAGCAACTCGATCGCATTCAATATCTTTTCCTCTTAAGGGAGGAAGTGAAATCCAGAGGGATCAAGTGCATGCATGGAGAGATAGGACACCTGGGAATCAAAACAAGAGATGGACAACCACAACACTCACCTAAGTAATTACGGTGAAAGAAAGGAAAAAAATCAAATAGCGTAGCCCTACAAGAACTAGGATCCCTGTTGATAAACTCAGGTAAGATTAAAAAGATCTTCCCCAAATCCCCCCCACAAGTTTAAATGAAGATTATAATGTGGAATATAAGAGGCCTAAACAACCCAAGAAGGCAACGAATCCTTAAAAATAGACTGAGTAAGGAACAACCTAACCTATGTTTCATTCAAGAAACAAAATGCAATCTAGACAGAATGGAAACAATCAGTAAAAAATGCTGGAGTAAGTACAAGATGTTGGTTTTCGAAAGCCAATAGATGGCGGGAGGGATCCTCACCTTGTGGAACCCACAATCGGTGAACCTACCGGCAGTAGAGGCCACAAGAAACACACTTTCTGTTAACATGCAAATTATAGGGAACATGGTGGAAACTCTATGCATTAATGTGTATGGCCCCCAGGTGATGGAGGAAAAAAGGAGAATGATCCTAAACCTAGAGAATGTAAAGGATCGTACCTGAAACCTCCATTGGATCTTGGTAGGGGATTTCAATATCATCACCACTCTCACTGAGAAAAAAGGGGGCACCAGGAGATTGGACAGAGATGTGGAAGAGTTCTCAGCATTCATTGACACAATGGAGTTTGTGGACATTAGGATAAGCAATGGAAATTTCACCTGGAACAACAAACGAATAGATCACCACCAAGTAGCTACAAGGCTAGACCGATTCTTAATATCAAAATCCATTATTTTGAAGGGACTAACTATGGAGTGCAACATCCTCCCTTGGGGGGGATCAGACCACTATCCAGTTCAACTAGAAGCTAATTTTCAAACCACACCAAAGAATAGACCTTTCATATTTGAGAAATTATGGATTGATCACCCCACCTTCAAGGAGAACATCAACCAATGGTGGTGGGAGGAACTACCGGACCAAGGGACAAGGATGTTCAAACTTTACAAAAAACGTAAGTACATCAAACAAAAACTTAAGGAGTGGAACATGGAAGTCTTTGGAAACATAAACCAGGGGAAAAAAATCATTGAAGACAAAGTGAGGAAGCTACAAGAATTGTGCATCGAAGAGGGATACACAGAGGATCAGAAAAAAGAAGAGATCCAAATGACCCAGGAATGGGAAGCAAGATGCCAATAGGAAGAAACTCTATGGTGCCAAAAGTCCAGAATAAGGTGGCTAAAGGAAGGGGAGCGAAACACCAAATTTTTCCATAGAACAACTATTGCAAGAAGATCCCATAACAAAATCTTGAAGATTAGGGATCGGGACGAGATTGAAAGACAATCCCACCAAGAAATTGAGAATACACTGGTCAATCACTTCGAGGGATAGCCCAAGAACCCAACCAAGATAGATCCGGGGCCATACAAAGAATAATTCAGCACATCCCCAAGTTGGTCACAGAGGATTAGAATGTCAGCCTTAGCAAACCAATCGCAAAGGAAGAAATTGACCAAGTGGTCCAGGAGATGCCCAATGGAAAGGCTCCAGGCCCAGATAGACTCACGGTGGAATTATTCAAAGCCTGCTAGGAAGTGGTTAAGCATGACATTTACGGGGTTGTGGAGGACTCTAGGAGATCAGCTTCCATCCTAAAAGCTTTAAATTCCACAATGATCACTCTAATCATGAAAGAAAATGAAGCTAGGACCCCATAACGCTACAAGCCTATAGCTTTATGTAGTGTAGTATACAAGATAATCTCCAAAGTCATAGCCAATAGATTGAAGCCACTCCTCCCCACATTGATTTCACAGGAACGGGCAGGTTTTGTGGAAGGAAGACAAATCTTGGACAATATCATCCACGCCCATGAGATTATTCACACACTGAAAAGACAAAGGAGAGGGGGGATGATGATCCAACTTGATCTAGCGAAGGCTTACGAAAAAATAAGCTGGCACTACATGGCTAAGACGTTGGAAGCTTTTGGGTTTGATCAGCATTGGATCAATTGGATAGTGACTCTAGTCTCAACAACAAGCTACTCTCTACTAATCAATGGAGCCCCAACCAAACCTTTCTATCCATCTAGAGCCATAAGACAAGGGGACCCGCTATCCTCCTTCCTGTTCATCCTAATGATGGAAGGGCTAAGTAGAAGCATAAAAATCACAACTGCAACTGGTGAATTAAAAGGCATCAAACCTTTTGAAAACTGTCCAACCTCCAGACATCAACAGTTTGTTGACAATACCCTACTCCATGGAACACCCACGATAAAGGAAGCAAAGGATTTTAAAAGAATCTTATAATACTTCAGGGAAACCTCGGGGGCGGAAATCAACCACTCCAAATCTATGATATATTTCTTCAACACTAATCCAGCTATCCAATGAAACTTGGCCAACATTCTAGGGTTTTAACGTAAAACGCTCCCAACGAAATACTTGGGAATCCCCTCGACGGATAGAGCTTGCAAAAATGCTACGTGGGAAGGATTTATTAGAAAACTACAGGAAAAGGTACAAAACTAGACCTATAGAGCCCTAAACCTAGCTAGAAGGATTATCCTCACCAAAACGGTTCTACAAGCAATTCTAGCGTTTATGATGTCAGTGTTCCCATCCCCCAAAGGAATCCTACAAAAGATAAGAGGCATCCAATGAGACTTCCTATGGAGAGGCACAAAGAATAAAAAGAAATGGGCCTTGGTGGCATGGGATAAGGTATGCAAACCAAAAAGGAAAGGCGACATGTGGTTACAAGACCCACAGGGAACCAACGAAGTCTACAGGGAAAAGATCAGGTGGAGATGGGTAAAAGACAAGTCAGTCCCGTGGGAAAACCTATGGAAGGCCAAGTATGCCTCAAACACCAGCGACCAGAAGAAAATTTGATTCACGGGAACAAGGGAGGAATCAACCATCTAGAATCTCGCCTGGCAAAATAAGAATTTGATCCAGAAACACAGCTTCTGGGAAGTTAGAAATGGTAAAACAATAAGGTTCTGGGAGGATGCTTGGCAATAGGAACCTAGAATGGAAAATCCAGATAGGGAGGAGCTACAATAGGAAATGATTAGGCAAGGCAAAATGGAAATGGAGGATTTGGGACAACTTAATCCACAAAATAGAGCCTGGATCGAAACAATAACAAAAGAGGTGGAGGTGGAAATAGGGAAAAGGAAAATTGGGGTGTCGGAAGAAGAGGACCAATTGAGGTGGGGCAGGAAAATGGAGGTGAATTCAACTTAAAGGAAGCATAGTATTACATCATGGGCCAGGACCAAGCAAATCCAAAGAAACAGTGGGAAAAGATTTGGAAAATCCCCCACTGGCCGAAAATTAAAATGTTCAAATGGTTAGCTCTACATAACCAAATTATAACTTGGGAGAACCTCAAGAAAATGGGTTTCATAGGTCCCTCTCATTGCCATATTTTTCAAGTCAAGGAGGAAAAAACTAATCACCTCCTCGACGAATGCAGTTACACCACTGCGATTTGGGATTGGGCGACAGACATCTTCTGCCAATCCAATAGGATTTGGGGGAACATCAGTGAAACCATCAACAAATGAAATGAGGGTTACAATGAAAATGAAATGGTGAACCTTTTTTGGACTCTAACGTCGGGGATGATCATCTGGGCAATTTGGAAAGAACGGAACCAGTGCATCTTCAAGAATGAAATCATATTAGTAGAAAGGATAAAGGAGGCAATAGTCTCTCAAATAAGAGAAACAATGCAGAGCTACAACTGCAATACAGAGAAAGCACAACTCACATACCAAGACTCTCGAATCCTGGATTTTTTCCATCTTAAAGAATGGCGCAACAACATATCAGTAGGGCGCAACCCGCAACTCCAGATAGGAGCCCGCAACTGGACTCCCCCTCCGTCAGGGTTCCTCAAATTGAATTTTGACGGGGTGACAAAAGGAAACCCAGGAGTGGCCAAGGCAGGTGGAGTGATCAGAGACATTGGTGGCAACATCATCCGACTGTACACTAGGAGCATGGGAAACTCAACCAGTAATGCGGTGGAATTCAGAGCTCTAGAACTTGGCCTTGAAATACTAAGTTGTGAAAGGATGAAAAACACCATCATCGAAGGAGACTCCACCCTAGTTATAAACACGACGAAAAGACTCCAAAATGGCACCAGAGTGGGCAAGGTTTAGTGCCACTGGCACCTTGCACACTCCCTACAGAAAATCCCAGAGCATCTGAGGACTCTGAATACAGTGGAGTTGCACTGGGTGCGCAGGTCAATGAATGCTCTAGCGTGCAGGCTTGCCAACAAGGGGGTTGGTAAGGAAGGCCCAGAACTAGACGATACATGGATCATAATTTTGAGCAGGCAACTCATAATAGACTTCAACCATCTTGCAACTAAAGATTGTGAAGGTAGTTTTAGCATGGAAGGTCACATCGAGGAGGACATCGCAAGGCCTCTCGGAAGGTACACAGACCCCAGGAAGAATAGGATTTCCTAACACTCTGCCACCAATAAGCATGCAGCATCACAATAAGAAACAACCGAATGACCAGAAGTAAGGCCTTTACGCTAGCAAGAGGTGTGGGGAAATCATGAGGTAAAGGCCAGAAAGCAAGTCACATGCAACGAATGAAGTAAGGAAGGAGGGGTTGATGATAACCAGAATCGATCCACTGGGCCACGTACAGGTACAGATAGTAGCATAGGTGGATCACAAGTGAGCAATGGAAGTGATCGCACAAGGACAAAGGATGGCCCATCATGATCATATGAGGCTTAATAGGAAAATGGATGGCAGTGCTCATCATTGTGAGAAAACCAAGATTGAAAGAATGGGCTCGCAGAGGGGAAAGGTCAAAAAGAAGAGGGAAAACGGAAATAGTCACAATCAGAAGGAGTGCAACAGTAGGGATTATTACAGAGACAAGGGCAGGGAAAGTCAGAGTACCTGTAAAGTGAGGAACAGGCCAAGTAACCAGAACATAAGCTGTGGCAGGAAAAGCAGGATGTCATGACTAAAGAAAATGCGTAGGAAAAGGAACCCCCCGGGGAAGGAAATCCTGAATAGTTTGCGATGGATAACAAGAATGGAATAGACAACAAAAGATGTGGAGGGAACCCTCCAAACTTTGGTTGCGTCGAAGGGGAAGGAAACCATCAGTCGATGGGAAAAGGAATTAAAGAATAGGTGCAAAGGTAAAGCACATGATGCATTGGTATAGGAAGCGGACTGGGTAACTGATCCGGGGGCCATGAAACCTAGGGAAACCCTCTACCACAAAACAATGGAGATGGTGTGGCTAACTAAAATGATGATCGGGAAAGTGGTTTCAAAAAGAGAAGAAGCTAGGAAGGAGGACAATAGGAAAAACAAAACAATGTAGGATGAGATCCTACGATGCATCAACAGTCTAGAAACTATTACCAAATTGTTAGCAGAGGTAGAGAAGGACCAGAGATGAAAGCTGGAGCGGATGGAAACCCAATTCCACCTCTACCTATGTTATGTCCACCACATGGACATCACGACTGTTGATGGACATGGAGTGCCAACTCAAATCAGGAAGACCCGCACGACAGCTTAGAAGGAAGATAACAAGAGCCAAGCGGATGGTGAGAAGGAGCACCCCCAGGTGTAGAAACACTTCATAGTTCCGGCTTAATGATTTGGTAGTCTATAGGAAATAAATCCAGGCTTTGTTAGGATAGCTCAGATATCCTTCACGCTCTAGTTTAGGGGGGAAGTTTTAGTCTATGCTTTATCTATATTTTTTTTTGTTCTCAAACTGAACATGGAAGGCCTGATCTGGTTTCCCTGGGTGGAAGACCAGGACCATCCCTCGTTACTATCAAATTTCACAACTAGGGACCCCTTGATCTATTTTCCTTCTAGGTAGACCAGGTTCCCCATATTTTGTATCATAATCTTTCAAGTAATATAGATTTCTACACTCACTTACAAAAAAAAAAAAAAATTGAAGTCATTATCGATGACATGATTTCTCGGTGGTAAGATTTGAAAAGCTTAACTAAATATAGAATGGACGAATGGTTATACTTTAATGGTATATTAAGTTTGTTAACAATGGTTATACTTTAATGATATTTATTATTAAGTTTGTTAACAAATTTTAAGCGGAATTTTTTATTTTTATTTTTGTAAATCCAATGTTTTATTAATATCATAATTAATAATTATTAAATATTTTTATAATATTTAATATTAAATTTTAGTGTGTGATTTCATGATACAAGATGATATAATTATACTTATTATTTTATTTATTTATTTATAAAAAACTTAATTATCAAATTAAAAAAATATATCAAATATATATATATATATATATAGAGAGAGAGAGAGAGAGAGAGAGAGAGAGAGAGAAATATTGTTAATTGGATATGATGATGATGATGATTAACGTCTACTAAGACCTAATTGGTTTATAGGACCTTAAGGAGGTAAGTGATTACTTGTGATTCTTTAGAATATTGTTTTTGTGCTTGAAAAACATCAAGAGAAGCTTTCCGAGACCACCATAGTTTTGTTGAGTTAAGAGGTTAGGAAGGTTGGTAGTGTGACAAATATTTTGAAAATGAGATCTAATTTGGGTATAAGATAGACAATCTAAGAGAAAGTGTTTTTCATCTTCAACCTTCTTATCAATGTTTATTTTTTTCTTTACACTTGTCAAAACAAATAGATAATTTTGATCTTCTAGATTAGGGTTGATTACATCCTTATAATACCTTAATTTTGTTTTTTCCTCTAACTCTTTATCACACCACAATTTCTCTATAAATTTTGATTTGACGATATTTTTAATGACATCTTTATTCTGAAAAATGGTGTCTTCAATGATTCTCCAATAGTTTATCCAAGACTGGGCATCCTTATGCCATCCTAGCTTATGTCAATGGTGGTGCTAGTTACTACTCGATTTTGAAGCAATTTTAGGAAGTCTCTTGTCTTCCATGTTGTTTAACTTGTTCATATACATTAGGTATCTACTCATAGTCTTTCTCTAAATGAGGGGAGGCTTGTTTCTAAGAGGAGGATGTGATATGGCATATTTCCTTTAATTTTGAAATTAGGTTATAAAATTATCTTTGTGAGTTGAGAAAAAAAACTTGTTTCCTCTCTCACTTTTTTGTTTAAATTTCCACTTTTCCATATATTTAGTTTTTTATATAATTTCTAAAAAATAATATAAATTTTGAATGTGTAGGTTTTTACGGTTCATCTTATATTTTTGGAAATAAACTATGTTAGAAGTTTTCGAAAACTCCTAACACTGTTTATTTCCAAAAATCTCAATGAACAATATAAATATAAATATAAATTTTATTAAAAAGAAATTTAAAAATACAATTAATATTTTAAAATCATATTTTTTAATTAAATTCAAATAATTATAATTAATTTTTTAACCTAATTTATTTTAAAATTAAATTTTTCTTTTATTACATATTTTACCTTTAATTTCTTATACTTATAAATTTTTATATATTTTTAAACAAATAAATTTTAATATATTTTTAAATAAATTTATATTCTAAAATATTTGTTATATATATATATATATATATGAATTGGATTTATTGATAAGAAATTATGGGTTTTTCACATTGTATAAGGTTGAATACTCATAAGGGTGAAGATTTTTCCTACAATGATAAGATAGTGGTTGAAAAGTAAACTAGTTTAAGTGGGTAAATATTTTTAATTATATGAAGTTTGCTAATTCAAATAGTAATAGTTAAGAGTTATAAATAACATGTAAAATATTTAACATATACATAGATATGAAACATGTTTTTAGTCAAGTTATATCGAAGTATTTTCAAAAAGAAGATAAGTATATGGCTAGAAATCCATGGAAAAAGAGCTAAAGGCTAGGTCAGTTTTAGAGATTATCATTTAGCTCTGGACCACCTTGTCACTCGTAGGATCATTGAAGAGGAGTGTATCAACAATAAAACCAATCTCCTTTGTTGTTTCATTAATTTTATGAAAGATTTTGACACTATTCCTAGGACTAATCTTTGGAATAGGGTATAGGAGCTAAAAGTTCCCTCCGGGTTGAGAGTTGTTGTGATAAGGTTGTATGAGAACGTTATTGCCAATTTTATGAGCACTAAGGTTTGGTAAGAAGAAATTATCTTTAATATAGGATTCAAACAAGGTTGTCCCCTATCCCCTACCCTTTTTGGCATATACATTGACAAATTGGAAGCTTGTCTAGAAGCTACAAGTTGTGTTGTACCAACGCTTGCTAGTATAGTCATCATCTTTCTTCTCTATGTCAATATTATTGTTCTTATGGCAATGAATCCCTATGACCTTAGTAAGAAACTGAGCAACTTCCTCAAGGACTTCTACTCTAGTACATGAATGACTATGAACACTGACAAAATGAAGGTTATGATAATTAAATCCAACAAGATCACCTATGATACTTTCATATATGACAACAATACCTTGGAGGAAGTGCCTTAGTACAAGTAATTATCTTGGAATTAATATTCATCAAAAGCTTAATTGAAACTATATCATTGAGAAAAACATAAATGAATGAAAGGTTAATATGGGCTTGAAAATAGTTGTAAATTAGTAGACCTTTGGCTATGGGATAACAAAAAGATCATTTTTTATAATTTTATCACTAGCGTTATCTTGTATGGATGTGAAGTTTGGATATGAAATATCTCTAGAGAATAGTGGAGAAAGATAGAACTAATCCAAAATAATTTTATAACTTATAATCTCAAAATTAAAGGCAATACACCCTATCTTATCCTCCTCATAGAATCAATTATTTCCCCCATTGAGAGCACAACTATGACTAGGTACTTAATGTAAATGAACAAGATAAACAACATGAATGAAAATAGGATCTCCAAAATTGCTTCAGGCTCTAGCCAAAATCACCAACAACTCAAGCAGGGATGGCATAACAATGCCAAGTCTTGGCTAAATCATTCGGGAATAAAAGAAGTTAAGAATATTGATGATATAAATACCCAAATAAGGTCTCAATTTCAAAATATATGTCATAACATTGATCTTCCTAACCTTCTAAGCCATCAAAATTATAGTGATCTTGAAAGGCTTCACCTAATGCTTTTTGAGCATCCAAATAATCTCTTTCCTTTCTTAAGGTCGATAAATCAATTTTGGTATAAATGAACCTTAACCACCACCACCATCATATAATTTAAAAATATATAATCTATATATAACCCAATCAATTCGATACACTCATTTCTTATGTCAAGTCATAACAATTATTTCCTATTCATTAAAGAAAATTTCTCCCGATTACTTTCCAGTCAAGTCAGTACACTCATTTCTCAAAATAAAATTTCCCCCAATTACTTTCCAGTCAATACACTCCTTTCTCTATAATTGCCTTACAATTTCCTTCTATTTTCCAGTCAATACACTCCTTTCTCTGTAATTGCCCTACAATTTCCTTATGTGTAATTGCCTTACAATTTTCTTCTGTGTAATTTCCTTTCCAATCCCTCCATCTTACGTTTTCGCCATAGACAATTATTCTTTCTTTCCAACTCGGGGTTTGAAGCCTTTCTGATTTGTCCATCTTTTAGTTTGCCCGTATACTTTTGTATAACTAATTGTTATGTCTTTCCAACTCAAATTTTGAAGGACAATGGAATTTGACAAAATGTTGGTTTGTCTCTCCTCTACTGCCATTCAATTTTTTGTCTTATACATTTCTCAAAGTGAGTGAGTGAGAGAGATTAGTACGATGGGAATGTAATATTTAAAAATTTAAAGTAGGTGAGTGAGATGTATAATATACTAATATAAAAAATATGATTAAGATTGTGTTGTTTAATTGTTCTATGTTTTTGTTTTTTTAGTTGGAATTCGGTGACATAAATCTGCAAGAAATCACAATTTTTTGTTATTTAAATAATATTTTTGAATGACGCATACCATGCATCTTGAAGACATGATCCGTGAAAAGTTGAGCCACAATGGCAGCGGTAAATGGGTGTTTAAGAGCATGAAAATGAGCATACTTGGAAAGATGATCAACTACCACCATGATGACTGACTTATTACCCGATTTAGGTAATACAACAATGAAATCCATAGAGATATCCCTCCAAATAGTGGGTGGAATTGGAAGCAGTTGTAGTGTGCCAAGGGATTTTACTGTTTCTCCCTTGTTGTGTTGACAAACATCACATTCCACCACAAAAGTGTGAACTTCATGTTTCATACCATCCCAGAAAAAAGAACGTTTGACTCGGTCATAGGTTTTGGTAAACCCTGAGTGCCCAGCTGTGGGTGTAGCATGAAGCTCAGAAAGCATCGTGGATTTAAGTTGTAACTATTTTCTTAAGTACAAATGGCCTTTGTAGTGAATCTCATCATTGTTCCAAGAGTACCCTGGGGAAACTGGAGAATTGGCTTGCAATTGTTGGATCAAACGCGAAATTTTTGGATCTTGCAGCCATTCCTAGCAAACAGCTTGGAGCCAATCTGGTACAATGAAGGAGAGGGAAAAAAGGGACCCTTTATCTTCATATTTTCTTGAAAGATCATCAACAACCACATTTTCCTTGTCTTTCTTGTAAATGATCTCATAATGATAACCAAATATCCTATTCACCCATTTTTGTTGCTCCGGGGATGAAGGTTGTTGTCTTAGAAAATACTTGAGGCTTTGATGATCTGTCTTAATTTGGAAGTGTTACCCCAATAGATAAGGGTGCCATAGATCTAGTGCATGCAGAATAACCAACATTTCCTTTTCGTAGATTGATTGGCCCAAATGTTGCTCTGACAATTGTTTGTTGTTGTGATCCAAATACTTAGAGTATCATAAAATAACAGAAGTACACACCATGTACAGAATGTCAACGTGGAGCACAAGTCCAATGTATATAAGTTACACAATAACTCCTTAAAGAATAAGGGAACCCCCTCCAAATAACCCAATACCATTCATACTTCACAATTCACATGTCAATAATGAATACATGATCTCTTATATATAGCTATTCACACTTTGACATGAGGCCCCTTTATCACTAGGTCAACCCTATTACATATGTATTTACACATTACATGTACATTTAGGCCCATATATTCCCCCCTTGGGGTCATATCATATACATTTATCCATATATATGCCCTCCTTGGGTCATAACATAGTACCCTCCTTCAAAACGATTTGTCCTCAAAGCTTTTCATTTAAAGGCTTCACATGTGATGAAACCAAGTAATATGTTTTTATTTTTATGTTCCTTCTTTCTTCATTCCATTCTTGATGATCTATCCATCCAAAATCAATTCTTTTTGGTATTAATCATTGGTGTCTAGTTGTTGAATAATTTTCTTTCCTTTGATTCCATGTATTTTTGTTGAAGCTTCTCCAATTTGTAGTCATTGTTGGTCTCTAATAATAGCTTGTTGATCCCTTGTTCCATGAATATTGACAAGTATTCCATATTATTCCTTCATAATGTTGATATCGTCCTTCTTGTCTTCCTTGAAATGTTTCTTGGTAAGGAGGATGTCAATCCGATTTCACATTTGATGGTCGTTTGTCACTCTGGACATGCATTTCATCTACCTTCTTTTCAATGACAATGGAATCCTTGATCATGTTTTCTTGGTCTTTGATTACTCTAGCCTTCGAGATAATACCATCATATTTGGCATGTAAATCCTCTAGATGGAGTTCAACTTCTTCAGGTATCTTTTGTTAACCTTCTTGAATCTTGTCTTCTTTCTCCTTTTGAAGATGCAATGTGATCCCATATAACAAATTTTGACATCCTTCTTCAATTCTGGCTTGCATTTCTGACTTTACCTCATCCATATTTAAGGATTCCTCAACCTTCTTGCAAATTTCCTCTTGCAGTCTTTTGGTAGATTCTTCTTTCTTATTTATTTTGACAATTCTTCTTTTCTTCTTTCAATCTCTTAACCTCATCCAATAGTTTTTAATTATGGCTTTGTAATCTACATATCTCTTCATCTTTCTTTTTCAAATCTTCTCTTGATTCATCTTTTTCCCACTTGCCTTTCCTAGTCTTTTGTTGCTTTAGGTTCTTAACCTTCTTAATGAGTGATTCATTAAGGGATATTATCTTAGATAGCTCCTCATCCTTCTTCTTAGTCTCTTCCTTTGCTTCTTTTAATTCATCTTGAATTCTATACAATTCCTCCATTTTTGTATCCGTAATCCATTTATCTGAGAAGAGTTTTTCAAATTCTTCCCATGTGCAGTGCCATCTAGTATTTTGATCAACACTCATCCACCACTTCCAAGCTTCATAAAAAAAATATCTTTCTTTCCTAGGAGTTATATTATATTCTTTTACCAACTGTTGTAGGAAAATTCCCCCGCGGACAGGTGAATTCCCTCTTGGATCTTAGACCCCTATGACCAAGATAGAAAAGTGCTAACTTTGAACACTGAATTTCCTTTAATCATAGCTAAACTAGTCAATAGAGAAGAGGAAGAAAGTATGAGTAGATTTTCATGATGTTTGTCCTTTCTCAGTCCAATTTGAGCCTTGATCCCCAAGCCTTTCAACAAGTCCTACAATCCAATAAACCATGAAGACAAAGCATACTTCCTATTCTACCATGATTAGTTTAAATCTAGATTTATTCAAAGAGACAAGTCCATGAAAATGTACACAAACTGAAGGAAATAGGCCAAGAACATATATATATTAATGAGAACTCAAAAGAGATACTTACAAACCATTGATGAAGTCACAACAGCCTCTCCAAGTCCTGCTTGTCTATCCCTTGCACAAAATTCCCAAGACCATAAGTTTGATACCTCCAATTTGCTTCCACTATCTTCCTTATGAGATCATAATTTTGGTCTCTCTAAACTTCTCTATGCCTTCCTCCTCCATGGAAATCCTTCATTATACATGATTTGGAGGCTTAACCACCATGGAGAGGATCTCTCATTAGATCCACTAAAAAAGGGATCTCTAAGATATTTAAGGAGAAAATATTTCTTAAGGATTATAGGGAGGAAATATCTCTCAAGGATTTTAAGGACGAAATATTTCAACCATCCATGAGATCCTCCACCTTCCCTTAAAAATATGAAACCAAATGTGAGGTGGATTCTCACACTTAATTACTTTCCTTTTCATGAATATTAATAATAATTCATGTGCACTTGATTCTCACACTTAATTAATTTTTTTTCATGAATATTAATAATAATTCATGTGCACTTAGTATTTTGGCCTTCATGTAATATATCCCTCCTCCACATTGATTATGGATTATGACATAGGTTATTCCATGGTGTCAAGGTGTATGAGACACTTATATGACACTTTACGTCATTTAGTGTGAGGTACCTAGGTGTGCAAATTTCATGTGTAACATAATGCCCCCAAAAGTGTGAGGTCAGAAGAGAGAATGATGGCTGAAACACTTTACAAATATTTAATGCAAGGGTGTGGAGTAGGAGAACTTGGAAGAATCTGCAAACAACCATAAAAAAATATTAATATATGTTCCATTTCCAAGGCAGACATACCTATCCTCAGAAGATGATATGACTCAAAGCACGGCCGCTAACCAATACACTGCGGATCCATGAAAAATGTTGACTAAGGATATGGCCACCAAAGATACAATGTGGATCCATACCTCCATGGAATGAACTAATCATAGCCACAAAAAATACATAGTGGAGCTATGAGATGAAAAAACATAGCCACGAACCAATACAATGTGGATCTATGTGTCAGTCTATACATCATCATACTCAAATGATCTCCTTTGCAGCTTGGGAAAAGCGGTTAATAGAGTGAAAGCTTAACCCAAAGTCTTCGTCCCAATCCTGATGTGGTATGAATCTCACCATGTGAATGGATGTTTTGATGTCGATCATGGTTGAAACCACTTGATTACTGGTCATTGAGGTAAATCGTTAACAAGTGCGAGGGAAATCACCAATGATGTCAATGACTCCCAAGGTACCCTAGTACATTCTAGCGAATGTGAATAAATTAGTTGAGGTTGAACATTATTGGAATCATATGATCAGAGGTCAATGATGTAAACCCACTGTCGAAAGCAAGGATGCCTGCCATTGAGGCAAGCAGGTCCCAAGGTACTTGTTGGTTGTGGACCCTGATTATCTTCTTGATTCAGAGGTCTTTTACTTTCAGCCATGTTTATACCCCATGAAGTATTTACACCCCAGAAGTATGTACACTCTTCCACGTGGGGGAGTGCAGAGGGGGGGTACCCCCTCTGCGGGGTCTGGGTGGAGCTATCCCCCTAGCTGGGGGATCTGGGGGAAAGTGGGCCCTCAGCAAGGGTTCAGGGGCGAAGCCCCCAAAGAAAAAATTGCCTTGTAAATGTATATTGTAATTTCATTGTAAATCTGGACCATTCATTATAAGGTCGCAGATCTAACAGTAGAAATTATGTTAGGTTTTTTTTCCATAGAAGGAAACCCTCTTTTATGAGGGAAATGTATTGCAGCTATTATGGATGGTGAATATTATATTCTGAGATAGGAGACTGTGAGAGAAAGAAGAGGAAGTTAGAGTGGGTTTGTTGTATGTTGTATCCCTTCATATGCTGGATAATAATAAAGGAAGGACCTGGTAATTTCTCTAGTGAACGTAGCCCACACCGGGTGAACCACGTAAATCTGTGTCTCTATTGTATTATGTATCTTTTGTGTTTTGTTTCCTCATTTGTTTTATTTTATTGCTTCGCGGTCCTGTTTTTCTAACAACAGGTATTAGAGAAAAAGGTAACTCGTAGGAAAAGAGGGTTCTTGGTTCGAGTGGGAGCAATGTTGGAAGATGGAAAGTTTAGGATCGAGAAATTTAACGGCCAAAAATACCAACTATGGAAGATGAAGATGGAAGACTATTTATATCAGAAGGATCTATTCCTACCATTGGGCGGAATAACAAAGAAGCCAGCGGCTACGAAGGATGAAGAATGGGAGAGTCTTGATAGAAAGGCTCTAGGAACGATACGACTAAGCCTGGCAGCGTCAGTGGCTTTCAATATTTCCAAAGAAAAGACAACGAAGGGTTTGATGGACACATTGGCCAAATTGTATGAAAAACCCTCGACGTCCAATAAGGTATTTCTGATGAAGATATTATTTAATATGAAGATGTTGGAAGGTGGGTCTGTTGCAGATCTTTTAAATGATTTTAATACGGTTACTAATCAACTAAGTTCTGTAAAAGTGGACTTTGATGATGAGGTAAGGGATATTCTAATCTTATGCTCATTGCCAGAAAGCTGGAATGGCTTGGTCATGGTTGTAAGTAACTCTGTCTCTGGTTCAAATACTTTAAAATTTGATAATGTTGTTGGTGTTATCCTTAGTGAGGAAATGTGACGGAAAAGCACAGGTGAGACATCAAGAAATGCGTTAAACATGGAGAACAGGGGAAGACAAAAGGATAGAAGAAATGGTTTCGGGAACCATGGGAATTCTAGGAAGGGCACATCCAAATCCAGACAGGTGATGTGTTACAAGATGCTTTGATTCTTTGTGTAGATAATATTTCTAAGCCGTTGGTAGTAGATTCAGGGGATTCATTTCATGCCACACCCCATAGGAAACATTTTCTAGATTATGTTCAAGGTGATTTTGGACAGGTTCATTTGGGTGACAATGCACCATGCAAAATTGTTGGAATGGGAAAGGTAAAAATAAAGCAA
>ML778376.1:719892-752698 GCA_009831015.1 Picea engelmannii | reverse complement strand
TCCAATTTCACTTAACACATATATGTTGCTTGAAGTTCTTGCAGTTGTAGCGACCAATTTCCCTGAACCTTCTTTTCTTATCTCACACTTTTGTGAATTGAAAGTAACTTTATGACCTTGGTCACACATTTGAATCACACTTAAAATATTATGTTTCATATCTTCTACTAGTAGAACATGTTCTTCCTATTCATTCTTGTTCCCAATTCAGATTGTGTCTTTTCCAATGATTTTGGATGAATCATCATTTCCAAAGGAGACTGATCCATCTCTTTCCTTTCGTAATGTAAGAAACTTGTCTCTATCATCTGTCATGTGTTTTGAACATCCACTGTCAACATACCAACCACGTTTCTTATGTTTATCTTGTAGAGTGACTGTGCATTCTTCATCGCTATACTGATCTTGCTTTCTTATCCATGTCATTTTCTAAGGTTCTTGTTTGTGACTCTGTTGAGGTTCTTTAGTAGGGACTGTCATTCTGCAATTTTTGGCCATGTGTCCAAAATTGCTACATTTGTAACATTCCACTTCAGTGCTCAAAGATTCAAACTTGTTGTAACTTCTTCTCTGTGTTTCACTAGGTCTTATTGAATAACCCCTTTGTGTATGGCTCTCAAAGTAGTTATTGTTCCTGTTGTTAGCTCCGCAATTTATAGCTTTATGTCCAAAATTATTACATGCATAACATAAAACAAAAAATATAGTTTGATACCTGGTAGTTGAAGATCTTATGAAAGGAGGTGCTCTTATGAATCTTCTTGGTGGAGGAGTGTCCTTGTAATCTTCCTTGTATATCTTTTTATCCCCTTCGATTGTTTTTGCATAAATTTTTGGATTTGTTTCATTCTCTGTTGTTTTGGAGCTTGATCCCTTTTCTGTCTGATTGTATCCAAGTTTGGACTTGTCAAGATACGATTTTTTGCTGTTGATAATGTCATCTAGAACTTTTGAGCTATTCTGCATATTTTTCTTTTGAATATCCTTTCTTAGTGTGACAATCTCTTCTTCCAGGTTTCCAATGATCCTGTCCTTTCCTTCTAGTTGTTATTTGAGTGCTTCTTCAATTCATTTATCTTCTTCTATTTGAACCTTCAATTTTGTGATCATTTGTTCTAGTTCTTGAGTGTCTTTTTTCTTATCTAGTTTTTCTTGTAGTTTCTTGTTTTTCTTCTTTTCTCTTCTTATAACTTCTATGGCACTCATTAATTCTTCTCGAAATTCAACTTCCGCCTCTTCAATTTATTCTTCATATGTTTCTTCATATTCTTCTTCGGAGTCTTCTTTATCAGAGTCTTCTACTTTCATGAATAGAACTCTCCCTGTTTCACTGTCACTGACTTCATCTTCATCTGATGATGAGATGTCTTCTTTGGTGCAAAAGTTTTTCTTGAAAAGGAACAAGACTTCTTTGGCTAAGTCTGTAACAGAGGTATTTTGCAGCTTTGGTTCTCTGTTAAACTTGATATATGTTTTTGTATTTTTGTCAAAGGAAGCATCTAAGAACAAAGGCTGTCTTTTTTGGATTTCAAAACATTTTTTTTTTTGCTCTGTTCTGACAGTCTTGATAAAAGTTTCAAGGAGAGAATTTTTCATATCCCCTTCTGGGAGGCTTTTGATTTGAGCAAGCATTTGTGCCTCCTGATCTCCTGTGTTTTGAAACATGTAGACCTTCACTTTCTCTAGAGGTATGGATTCTATTTCAGAATCAAAATCATCAGTACTACTTTGGTAGGAACAGAAATTTGGATTACTGCAACTGCAAGATTGATTCATCAAAATTTCTTTTTCTGAATTGTATTTAAATTCTGATGAGCTACTGGAAGAAGAACAACATCCTTCTCGAAGAAGATGGATTTCTTCTTTTGGCTTAAATGGGTTGTAAGGGCAAGAGTTAGAATCATGATTATTTGCCCCACATCTATTACAATGGGCTTTTAATACTATCTGTTTTCTTTCTTGGGCCTCTTTTGCTCTTTGTTCTGAAAATTTTCCTTTAGTTCTTTTAGAGGCTTCATTATCTGGATAGTCATGAGCATAATGTCCATGTTTTCAACAAATCCAACATATTACTCTTTGTTTTGCTTCACGAGTATGAGTTTTAAGCCTGATATCCTTTGGCTCATAATAGTGAGTTCTAGGAACATATTTGTACCTAGCTTTGTATTTTCTACCTTTTTCTTCCCTCAGATTTTTTGGCTTCTTTTTTCTTTTTCTTGCTGGATTTGTGAGATATAAGCCATATTGCTCACAAATTGATTTCTCATCAGGGAGGTATGAGGACTTTGATACAGAGTTTTGTATTTTCATGCTAGTACAAAGTCCTATCAGGGTTTTGGATATTAAGGAGTATATTTCTCCCCAAGTATATAATTCATAAGGAAGTTTAAACACTCCCTCCATTTTTAGATATTCTACAAATTTACTTGGGAGAGCTGCCAAATAAACCTGTTTCCATAATAGATTTTTACTTTCTTTGACTTCAAAAATCCTCTGAGTCCATTCTTTATGAAATTGCTCATATTCAGACATTTTCTTGCATTTCATATTCATGAGAATAATCTCATGCTTGTCAGCAATTTCATTTTTTGTTCCACACCAGTGCTCAAGTATCAGAGTAGTAAGAGCACCGATCATATTATTCACTGCAGTTCCATCAGTATGATATACAATGTCCCCTTCTTCATCCTTTAGAATTTTTTTTTCCATTTTTGTAATCATTAAAGGAGAAGAAATGACTTCCCACCATTTACTAAGAGTTCCTGTGAAACATTGAATAATGGTCTTGCATGCCTCTACTTCAGTTTTTCCCTTCATACACATAATCTTATATGAGACATACATTCTATCAATCATTTGTCTTATTTGGGCAATAGACAGATTATCAATGTTCCATTCTTGGAACCAGTCTTCAGCAAATGTTTGAGTGTCTGGGAGCTTACCTTTGCCAACTAGATCAGGGGCTGATGGCCTAGTAGAATGATGTGGAATATTCTCATAAGATGGATTTTTAATAGTTACCAGAGAGTGACAATCCCTTGAAGAAGTTTCAAGTGCTTCTTCTTTCTCTGGAGGAAAATGAAAAGGAAATCTTTTTACAATTTCTATCTCAGAAGGCTTATGTAGAGGAGATAGAATAGAAATATGAGAACTGGGAAGGATATAGGAAGTAGGAATAGGCATGTCAGGTTGGCTGGTTCTGACTTTTATTTGTGTCAAGGATTTTCCCATAGTTGAAAAGGCATTTCCCAATCCTTCCATTATTTCTTCATGGTTTCTGCTGGACTCTTTGGCCCTATAGGAAATTTCAGATAAGGCAGAATCCATTTTGTCTTTGACATCAATGAATTTTTCTTGTACTTGATCCACAGCTCTAACTATAGTATTAGTGGATACTTGGAGATCAAGAATTTGATCCTTTCTTGCATAGTCATTGGTTATGAAGGTATGTGTAGCCATTCCCCTTAATGCAGTATTTGTCCAATTTATTTGTTCAGAGACTGATTGGACTCTTTTGTCTATCCCAGACAACTGAATGGCTTCTTCTGATAGTAATAAAGGAATTGCTTTTACTTGTTTATCATTGTCTTCTAGTACAATTCCTTTGAAAGGTGGAAAAGTAGAATTTGATTCAACAATACTACCATCAATGCTTTTCCACTTATTTTTTGGGGAAGGAGGTTCAAAGGTTTCTCATACCATCTGGACAACAATTTTTTCTTTTAGTTTCCTCCATTCAAAGAAGGAAATCCAACTATCTTCTTCAGACATAAATTTCTGCCATTCTTTAGACGGCCTTAGTTTTTTAGAGTTTGGAGTGGCTGTATCAAATTCTTTGGTATCAGGATTTGTGAACAAATCCCAGTTCAACATTCTTTTGATCCATTCATCAGGAATAGATCCTTTCTGGCATCCTCTCATTACTGTATGAAATTTATGCATTTCATCAATAGAGGGTCTTTGGATATCATTGGGTAAGGGATTTGTAAATCTACAGTCAGGAATGACTTTGTCACATTGTTCAATATACCCTAGCCCATATTTTGGAGTGCCACGTGGTCTCATACCCTTATAAATATCTTTGATTCTCGGATCCAATGATTCAATTGAAGGCTTGTAATGGATCATAAAGCAGAAGTCATTTTCTGAAGTAGACGTAGATGAATCTATTGTATTATGTACAGATATAATAGACAGTGAAGAATCCATTGAAGTAGATATTACTATTTTTGCACAGAAAAGCAGGGCTTTTAGTCTTATGTCTTCTCGAAAGAAGATTAGACAGGCTCCTGGCTGACTGCTCAGGCAGAAACTAGCAAACCTTTCAGGAAGTCGCAGTAGTGGAAACTATGCCTTTAAACAGCCCGAGACTACTGGTACGGCTTCAGATGTGTCGCAAGAGTGGAACTGTGCCTTTAAACAACCCGAGACTCTTGATACAGCACTGGATTCTTTATGGATCACACACATAAATATTTATACAAAACACCAAGCGAATAGCTATATCAGATCTTAAGAGAGAGTCTGATATCATACCCGGGTTGAAAAGAAGGTTATGGCTCTGATACCATTTGTAAAACTGCTCTCCACGAATAGCTTTGTCAAAGGCCTCCTCTGTCAGAGAATGAAGCTTGACTCAGAATCACTTGTCTTATGCACAATCTCCTCTCACCATCTGGTCTTGTAGTCTCTGCTACTCCCGTCAGGATCAATATCGTCAGGTTAACCGCTTTACTCTATCCAAACTCTGAACCCTACCACCCGAAGTCCATCGAGCTCTTGCAGTTCTATTTGAAGCCTATAGCCGGTTTTCAGCGAATCTCTGCAGCTACAACTGCCCTTAGCGGCCTCCTTGCCTTGGCAGGATTTACTACCACTGCTCGACAGACGCTTTACACCAAACTACCAGCAACCTTACTAACTGGATAAGCAAACTCTATCAGACAGTACCAAGGAACAACGGTTGCAGATATAGGAAAATAAATGAGATCACAATGTGCACATAATAATGAGACAATAAATCAGCTTCATAGATTTAAACACATGCGGAAGACTTTGATATTATATTCATCATAGCAAATAACTCTGGTATTACAATATGTGCCAGATGCACAAATTACAGACTCAGAGCAGGAGGCTCTTCGCTCAACTTACAGACTTTACAAACTTAGAAAGACACGAAGCTTTAGACAGAAGGGAAGCTTAGAGACTCGGACTCCTAACTCTCAAAATGCTAATGCCCAACAATGAGCCCTTCATCCTTCTTCTATACAAGATTTTGAAGGAAGAGTCATCATGAAGCTAGAACTTTGAGAAGACTTGTAGTCCACATGTTGGCCATCAAATCTTACTTTTAGGATTTAGTGAATATATTCACGCAGGAATCTCCGACCAAATCATAACTTTATTTCACATGTACCGAAAGCAAACTAGAACAGTAGGTCTGACAGGGTGATCATGCAAGATTCCCTGACCATAGGACAACCATATATGACAGAAAGTAAAAAACAGTAGAGCATCTTTGGAAATGTGGGTCAAACCTCACCAAAAGTCAGAGAAGTGCTCCGAGTTTCCAAGATTCTCTTTTTTATTTGAAATGACTATACTAAGTACAAAGTGGAGTTTTATGATGGCAACCCATGAAACCTGAATGGCACCACTATTGGCCATTTAGACATGAGTTTACACAGTGGAGTTTATCATGTAAACCCACGGAAACCATTTTTATAGTTTAATCATTTTCAATAAAACTAAGAAATCTTTCAGGATAATGTAAAGTATCCCATCCTTTTGTATAGACTCTTCTGGCTACAAAAGATCGTCCGTTTATCATTTGGAGAATAGTTCTTGATTTTATATCCCACTGAAAATGATTTAGGATAAAAAGCCATAAGATTTCTCCATCATTTGGTCCTTGTCGAAAAAGATCTTGGACAGCAGAGAGAGGTGTGAATGACCTAAAAATGTTGGGATCTATTGTTCCTCTGTTTATACCAAAGTATTTCCACCATTCTGCGATCCAAATAGGAGGTCTACCTGCAGTTGCAGAGTTTACATTCCCAAATTTGACTAACATGATACAATCATCTTGTTTGACAAATTCCCACCATAATTTTCTGTATTCATGATAATTTATACTTGTTTCTGGAAAAATGATATCAGGATTCCTTTCAGGCCAGTGAGATAATAACTGAGGTCTATTCAAGAAGAAATATTTTTTGTTATTATTTTTCTCATCTCTTATATCCCAGATTTGAATTATATCATGGAAAATATCAGTTAGGCAATTTTGTGCATGAACTGCTCTTTCAGTTAGTTGTGTAACTGTAGGAGTCAACATATCTAATGTTCTTCTTCCTCTTACCTCCGGAACTAGACTTGAATATGGGACCTGGGTTGTTTGTGAAAGAATTTCAGTGCTTCTAAGTTCCCATCTTGGTACCCAATTTTCTGAATAGGATTCCCAACTTAAAGTTTTAGGAATCTCTACTGTCCTTTCTATGCCATCTCTGAGTTGTACCGAGATTAAAAGACAGGAATTTTGTAGATGCTCTCTACTTAAAAAATCTAGAATGGAATTACTCTCTCCCTTAATATGTTCTATGGAAAAATCAAAGTTACTGAAGAGAGCTTGCCATCTAGCAAACTTAGAATCTCCAGGATTCTTATGTTCTTTATTAAGGACTTTATTCATTACTGCAGCATCAGTCCTTAGAAGGAATTTCTTGTAAATCAAATAAATTTCAAATTTATTTATGGCGTTTAAAGCAGCTTTAATTTCTTTTTCTTGGGCAGAATAATTCTTTTCTGCTACTTGCCATAAACCAGAGGCAAATTGAATGACCTCTTCTTTTCCCTTATCCCTGACTTGTCTTAACACTGCTCCCCATCCAATGTTGCTTGCATCTGTCTCCACTATTTTAGGAAGTTCATCATCATAGATATGGAGTATTGGAAGGTTTTTGGCTTTGGCCTTAATATTTCATACATCTTGGGTGTGGGCTTCTGTCCATGGACTTGGTTCTTTCTTTAGTCTATCATTCAGAAGCTTCCTGTCTTGGGCACATTTTTTATAAAAATGGCTTATGTAGTTTAGACTTCCCAAGAATCTTTGTAGCTGTGTTTTATCAAGAATTTTATCTGGGAATTTATCTGCAAATTCCACAGCATGAGTTTGCAGAGTGATTTGTCCATTATCAATGGTATGGCCAAGAAACTTTATTTGAGTCTGGAAAAGCTCAATCTTTTTCTTTGATAGGACTAAACCAGCTTGCTTTATTGCCTGCAGAAGCTTTCTCAGATGTTTAAAATGTTGATCTATGGATGAAGAAAAAACAAGGATGTCATCAATATAAACAATCAGCCATTCAAAGTATGGCTTAAGAGTATCATCCATAACCCTTTGGAATTTTGCAGGGGCATTCTTTAGCCCAAATGGCATGACATTCCACTCATAATGCCCGGCAGGAACATTAAAAGAAGTTTTGAATTTGTCCTTTTCATTTATAGCTACTTGCTAGAATCCAGATTTTAAATCAAACTTTGAAAAAATCTTTGCACTTGCAATTCTGGTAATGAGATTGCTTTTGTTTGGAATAGGATATGTATCATCTGCTAAAACTTTATTGAGGGGTTTATAATTCACTACTAGTCTAGGAACTCCTCTGATTTGTTCTGAATTTTTATTTACATAGAACCCATAACAGTTCCATGGACTAGTAGATTTTCTAATTAATTCTTTTTTGAGTAAACCCTCAATTTATTCTGCACAAAGCTTTTGGTATTCAACATTCATTGGTATAGATTTGCTTTTGCAAGGCTTTCCTTGATAATCATCTCTATAAGGAAGAAATACTTCATGTTTTTTCTGCTTCCAGAAAGCAGTAGGATTCTCTGAACAAACTGAATTAATAAATTCTTCTTTTAATAAGAGAATCTTTTCTTGGATGTCTGGTCTTTTTAATTGATCTCTGATTCTGATTTCTGCCTGGAATTCATTTATCTCTCTTATTTTCTCATTTTTTCCGAGATTTAACCGTACAACATCTGAAATCCTTGAGGTAGACATGAATGGGAGCTTGATTATTTTACTACCCTAGATTGTAATAAAATATCTTGGTTTGTCTGGTGTCACCATGGTTGAACCATGGGGAGAGACAACTGCAAGAAAATGAGTGCCAAGGATACAGGCAACCAGAATATCTGCTAGAAGAAATTTTAATTTAAGGCAGAAGTCTTTAAAATAGAGAACTGCTTCTGGAATTTGAAATGAAATATCATTTGGGACATTGCCTAGTCCCACAACCATAGCTTGAGTCTTTTCCCATAAAGACAGAGGGATAACATGCTTATTTAGCATATTCAAGTCTGATCCAGTATCAATCAATGTCTTCAACTTAAAATGCAGGTCTTGAATTTTTAATTCAATCAAGACATGATACTTTTGATGTTTGACTTGGCGACTTTCATCTTTTTCTTCTTTCTTCTGTTCTTGACCATTTGACATGGATTTCTTTATCTTGTTGATCTCTCTTCCTATATCAGATATGGAAAGAGATCGGACTGGACAACACATAGGGATAGCTTTCTGAGGGATTAATTTCCCTAGATAGACTGGAAGTTTCCTATTATTCCATTCAAAAAAAGATATATAAATATTTTATTTTTCCATAAAACATTTCCAATCTTGAGCTAGTCTGATTTTCTCTTGATTTGAAGTCCTTTTAGCAAATTGTCTTGCTTCTGGATGGGGGAATAGATCCCAATTCAACATTTCTTTCATCCATTCTATTTTTACAAAATATTTCCTGCACCCTTTGTAAAGAGATAGAAATTTCTCAATTTCTGAAGCAGATGGTTTTCTTGTATCACTGGGGATATAGGCTTATTTTCTCCTTTTTATCTTTGTACTAAGGTTATCTTGGATAACCAGGACATGGGAATCATGGGGAAAAGGAATTTCAGAACATTGGGGATGTGGACATTGATCTTTGGTAGTGGAGTTTGGTGGAGGTAAGTTTGTCCTTGGATTGAGGTTTTCATGCTCAAACTGTACCCTTTCACTTTCTTCATATACAGAAAGGGTGGATAAGGTGATTAAATCTCCACAATCAAAACATTTTACTGTAAAAGGAATTTTTCCCACTTGGTTTGCTAAGGACTGTAGTGAAGCATGAAGACAGAGAGATCAAGAAGGGAAATTAGTAGTAGATTTTGTACAAGAAGAAGATCTTGAAAATTTTCTGTTAGGAAAAGAAATAACTGCAGAGTTTGGTGTCTCCTTTATTTGAGCAGAAGTGATAGACTGTGGTATAGAGGCCTTGGGTGTATCAATAACCCAATCAGTGGGAAAAGAAAGGTTTTCCCATTTTATAGTACAATGCTCCATTTTTTGATTTAGAGGATCAGTGATAACTAAGGTACTTGACTGAGATTCTTTGCTAGGGGTATGTAAAACAGCTGGGAACATAGTATTTGTATGTCTAAAACATCCCCTGGCTTGGACAGCTATATTGGTTCGGGTGGAACACATATCAAATCCAGTTGTCCTTATCTGTAACTTAAGAATATCAGCAAGATTTTCATCAAAAGTATATACAGAGAAATTTGGGTAGGAGTCAAAATAGACTGGTCCATTGGATAGAGGGGCAACAATTCCACCTATTAAAGAATCGGTAAACTTATTATGGGTTAGATCCCTTATAGTGCAGAGAACATAGGCATCTACCCCTTTATGAACAAGAGCATTGATTCCGATCCTGATACATCCAAAATGTAAGAAGTTTGTTCCATGTTTTTTGGCTTCTTTTTGAATCTCTTTTGGATTTAATAGAGAAATTGTTTGGGTAACATCACTATTCTGCTGTATAGTACTTATGGATTCTTTGACAAAGACCCTAGTTACATCTTTGAGATGGAACATGTTTAGGTCTTGGTATACTCTGCTAGGAGATATAGGGGGTAATTTCCATGCAGCTTGGGGATTTATTTCAACTTCTTCTATATCTGCATGGTTTATACTCTAACTTCTATTAAAAGAAAACATTGACTCAAGACTATTTACAGAGTCAACTCCAGAAGTAGTTGTTTCTTCAGCATTTTTGACATCTCTGAAAGATATTGACCTGGAATCCATTATAGTAGATATTACTATTTCTCCACAGAAAAGTAGGGCTTTTAGTCTTATGTCTTCTCAAAAGAAGTTTAGACAGGCTCCTGGCCGACTGCTCAGGCAGAAACTAGCAAACCTTTCAGGAAGTTGCATTAGTGGAAACTGTGCCTTTAAATAACCCGAGACTACTGATACGGCTTCAGATGTGTCGCAAGAGTGGAACTGTGCCTTTAAACAGCCCGAGACTCTTGATATAGCACTAGATTCCTTATGTATCACACACAGAAATATTTATACAAAACACCAAGCGAATAGCTATATCAGATCTTAAGAGAGAGTCTGATATCATACCCATGTTGAAAAGAAGATTATGGCTCTAATACAAATGGTATCAGAGCCATAATCTTCTTTTCAACCCGGGTATGATATCAGACTCTCTCTTAAGATCTGATATAGCTATTCGCTTGGTGTTTTGTATAAATATTTCTGTGTGTGATCCATAACGAATCTAGTGTCGTATCAAGAGTCTCGGGCTGTTTAAAGGCACAGTTCCACTCTTGTGACACATCTGAAGCCGTATCAGTAGTCTCGGACTGTTTAAAGGCACAGTTTCCACTACTGCGACTTCCTGAAAGGTTTGCTAGTTTCTGCCTGAGCAGTCGGCCAGGAGCCTGTCTAATTTTCTTTCGAGAAGACATAAGACTAAAATCCCTGCTTTTCTGTGTAGAAATAGTAATATCTACTTCAATGGATTCTTCACTGTCTATTATATCTGTACATAATACAATAGATTCATCTGCATCTACTTCAGAAAACGACTTCTGCTTTATGATCCATTACATTCCTTCATTTGAATCACTGGATCCGAGAATCAAAGATATTTATAAGGGTATGAGACCACCTGGCACTCCAAAATATGGGCTAGGGTATATTGAACAATGTCACAAAGTTATTCCTGACTGTAGATTTACAAATCCCTTGCCCAATGATATCCAAAGACCCTTTATTGATGAAATGCATAAATTTCATATAGTAATGAGAGGATGCCAGAAAGGATCTATTCCTGATGAATGGATCAAAAGAATAATGAACTGGGATTTGTTCACAAATCTTGACACCAAAGAATTTGATACAGCCACTCCAAACTCTGAAAAACTAAGGTTGTCTAAAGAATGGAAGAAATTTATGTCTGAAGAAGATAGTTGGATTTCCTTCTTTGAATGGAGGAAACTAAAAGAAAAAACTGTTGTCCAGATGATAGGAGAAACCTCTGAACCTCCTTCCCAAAAACATAAGTGGAAAAGCATTTATGGTAGTATTGTTGAATCAAATTCTACTTTTCCACCTTTCAAAGGAATTGTACTAGAAGGCAATGCTAAACAAGTAAAAGCAATTCCTTTATTACTATCAGAAGAATCCATTCAGTTGTCTGGGATAGACAAAAGAGTCCAATTAGTCTCTGAAAAAATAAATTGGACAAATACTGCATTAAGGGGAATGGCTACACATACCTTCATAACCAATGACTATGCAAGAAAGGATCAAATTATTGATCTCCAAGTATCCACTAATACTATAGTCAGAGCTATGGATCAAGTACAAGAAAAAGTCATTGATGTCAAAGACAAGATGGATTCTGCCTTATCTGAAATTTTTTATAGGGCTAGAGAGTCCAGCAAAAACCATGAAGAAATAATGGAAGGATTGGGAAATGCCTTTTCAACTATGGGAAAATCCTTGACAAAAATAAAATTCAGAGCCAGCCAACCTGACAAGCCTATTCCTACTTCCTATACCCTTCCCAGTTCTCATATTTCTATTCTATCTCCTCTACATAAGCCTTCTAAGATAGAAATTGTAAAAAGATTTCCTTTTCATTTTCCTCCAGAGAAAGAAGAAGCACCTGAAACTTCTTCAAGGGATCGTCACTCTCTGGTAACTATTAAAAATCCATCTTATGAGAATATTCCACATCATTCTACCAGGCTATCAGCCCCTGATCTAGTTGGCAAAGGTAAGCTCCCAGACACTCAAACATTTGCTGAAGACTGGTTCCAAGAATGGAACATTGATAATCTGTCTATTGCCCAAATAAGACAAATGATTGATAGAATGTATGTCTCATATAAGATTATGTGTATGAAGGGAAAAACTGAAGTAGAGGCATGCAAGACCAGTATTCAATGTTTCACAGGAACTCTTAGTAAATGATGGGAAGTCATTTCTTCTCCTTTAATGATTACAAAAATGGAAGCAGAAATTCTAAAGGATGAAGAAGGGGACATTGTATATCATACTGATGGAACTACAGTAAATAATATGATCGGTGCTCTTACTACTCTGATACTTGAGCATTGGTGTGGAACAAAAAATGAAATTGCTGACAAGCATGAGATTATTCTCATGAATATGAAATGCAGGAAAATGTCTGAATATGAGCAATTTCATAAAGAATGGACTCAGAGGATTTTTGAAGTCAAAGAAAGTAAAAATCTGTTATGGAAACAGGTTTATTTTGTAGCTCTCCCAAGTAAATTTGTAGAATATCTAAAAATGGAGGAAGTGTTTAAACTTCCTTATGAATTATATACTTGGGGAGAAATATACTCCTTAATATCCAAAACCCTGATAAGACTTTGTACTAGCATGAAAATACAAAACTCTGTATCAAAGTCCTCATACCTCCCTGATCAGAAATCAATTTGTGAGCAATGTGGCTTATATCTCACAAATCCAGCAAGAAAAAGAAAAAAGAAGCCAAAAAATATGAGGGAAGAAAAAGGTATAAAATACAAAGCTAGGTACAAATATGTTCCTAGAACTCACTATTATGAGCCAAAGGATATCAGGCTTAAAACTCATACTCATGAAGCAAAACAAAGAGTAATATGCTAGATTTGTGGAAAACATGGACATTATGCTCATGACTGTCCAGATAATGAAGCCTCTAAAAGAACTAAAGGCAAATTTTCAGAACAAAGAGCAAAAGAGGCCCAAGAAAGAAAATAGTTAGTATTAAAAGCCCATTGTACTAGATGTGGGGCAAATAATCATGATACTAACTCTTGCCCTTACAACCCATTTAATCCAAAAGAAGAAATCCATCTTCTTCGAGAAGGATGGTGTTCTTCTTCCAGCAGCTCATCAGAATTTGAATACAATTCAGAAAAAGAAATTTTGATGAATCAATCTTGCAGTTGCAGTAATCCAAATTTCTGTTCCTGCCAAAGTAGTACTGATGATTCTGAATCTGACATAGAAACCAGACCTCTAGAGAAATTGAAGGTCTGCATGTTTCAAAACACAGGAGATCAGGAGGCACAAATGCTTGCTCAAATCAAAAGCCTCTCAAAAGGGGATATGAAAAATTCTCTTCTTGAAACCTTTATCAACACTATCAAAACATAACAAAGAGGAAAAAGTTCTGAGATCCAAAAAAGACAGCCTTTGTTCTTAGATGCTTCCTTTGACAAAAATACAAAAACATACATCAAGTTTAACAGAGAGCCAAAGCTGCAAAATACCTATGTTACAGAACTAGCCAAAGAAGTCTTGTCCCTTAAAAAGGAAGTTTCTGAATTAAAAGAAAAAGTCAACAGATTAGAGGGAGATGCTGAATTCAGTTTCAAAATTGATTCATGGGCCAGGCAAGAGATAAAAATTATCAAAGAAAGATTGCATTCTATTCCTCCCCCTCTAGAAGATGTTCCTTTTGAGACAATTCTCCAAGAAGAAACAACTGCAGAAATGCACGGGATGAAAGGCATGAAAATTATGCCTGTGAAATATCAAAAATATTATATCAAGATTCAGTTGGAAATAAATCAAGAAATATTCTTGCTGACTGCACTCATAGATACTGGATCTGATTTAAATTTGTTACAAAAAGATCTCGTTCCTGCAAAATATTGGCTTCCTAGTTTTGGTTCAGCCACAGGACTAGGCAATGTAAATACTTATTTCCAGTATGAAGTACCTAAAGGTATCCTATTACTTGAAGACTATGGTCTAGGGATGAAATTTCAAATCTCAGATTTACCCGTCGACTGCATTTTGGGTACTCCTTTTTTGTCTGCTGTTGAGCCACATGGTTCATGCATTTACTCTAATGAAAGACCAGGTTAATTTATCAAAATGCCAAGTATAAGTGGGAATCTACGTAAAAGGATCGAATTTCCATTTGTCTCTGAATCACACATGCAGATTGCCTGCTGCAAGAAAAGTTTGGTAACAGTAGAAGTTTTTGATGATCAGAGAAATGCTCCTGTTACTCATTATCTAGCTGACAATACTCCTTGGGAAGTTTTTAAAGAAAACTGGATACCAGAATGGTAGTTTAGGGCTTCAGATGAAATAGAATTGGGGATACCTGGGTTCTCAAGAAATACACATATAAATGTACTACCTCCCCAACATATTCTTGGAAGGATGCATCAGCCTACCCCTATTGCATCTAGGGAAAAATTGATAGAAATGAGAGATCTTAGCAGACTTAGATCTGTTAATAGGCAATGGTTTGATAATCAAACACAAAGTTGGGAAGATACTCCTGCATATCATTTCTTCCAAATCAATAGAATGAGAACCATACAAGATTGGCCAAACAGAGATCCAGAGAAGAAGATATTCAACATAAATTATCACCAATACAAATCAATGTGGTTTAATGTTTGTCTTTGGATAGACAGGTTTAAATATTATTATTGTATGATAAAATTATCAGATACTTTCTTTTTAGATCCTGAACCTGACTGGTTGTTAGAATGGTGGCACAAATTCGGACTAAATCCAGTCAATATTCATCCTCATGTATCCGAAGTTGGAAAAATGTTTCTTTTTCCAGATAGAAGATTGGACACCATTAAAGATCTCTTTTTAGAAGAAGAATACAAAATGTTATTTGTAAGTGAAAAACATCCATGGGTAATCCGAACCAAGTTTATACTCCATCAAGATGAAGAAAGAAATGAAGATCCTAAACTATACAGAGAAATATACACTCAACATTGGGATCCTTATAACTTCAGGCACTTTCATGATCATCCATTGGATTAATGTTTTCCGTGGGTTTACATGATAAATTCCACTGTGTAAACTCATGTCTAAATGGCCTAAAGTGGTGCCATTCGGGTTCCGTGGGTTGCCGTCATAAAACTCCACTTTGTACTTAGTATATTCATTTTAAATAAAAAAGAGAATCTTGGAAACTCGGAGCACTTCTCCAACTTTTCGTGAGGTTTGACCCACATTTCCAAAGATGCTCTAATGTTTTTTACTTTCTGTCATATATGGTTGTCCTTTGGTCAGGGAATCTTGCATGATCACCCAGTCAGACCTACTGTTCTAGTTTGCTTTTGGTAGATGTGAAATAAAGTTATGATTTGGTCGGAGATTCCTGTGTGAATATATCCACTAAATCCTAAAGATAAGATTTGATGGCCGACATGTGGACCACAAGTCTTCTCGAAGTTCTAGCTTCATGATAACTCTTCCTTCAAAATCTTGTATAAAAGAAGGATGAAGGGCTCATTGTTGGGCATTAGCATTTTGAGAGTTAGGAGTCCGAGTCTCTAAGTTTCCCTTCTGTCTGAAGCTTCGTGTCTTTCTAAGTTTGTAAAGTCTGTAAGTTGAGCGAAGAGCATCCTACTCTGAGTCTGTAATTTGTGCATATGGCACATATTGTAATACCCGAGTTATTTGCTCTGATGAATATAATATCAAAGTCTTCTGCATGTGTTTAAATATCTGAAGCTGATTTATTGTCTCATTATTATGCACACATTGTGATCTCATTTATTTGCCTATATCTGCAACCATTGTTCCTTGGTACCGTCTGATAGAGTTCACTTATCCAGTTAGTAACGTTGCTAGTAGTTTGGTGTAAAGCGTCTGACGACCAGTGGTAGTAAGTCCCGCCAAGGCAAGGAGGCCACTAAGGGCAGTTGTAGCTGCAGAGATTCGCTAAAAACCGGCTATAGGCTTCAAATAGAACTGCAAGAGCCCGATGGACTTCGGGTGGTAGGGTTCAGAATTCGGATAGAGTAAAGCGATTAACCTGACGATATTGGTCCTGACGGGAGTAGCAGAGACTAGAAGACCAGATGGTGAGAGGAGATTGCGCATAAGATAAGTGATTCTGAGTCAAGCTTCATTCTCTGACAAAGGGGGCCTCTGACAAAACTATTCGTGGAGAGCAGTTTTACAAATGGTATCAGAGCCATAACCTTCTTTTCAACATGGGTATGATATCAAACTCTCTCTTAAGATCTGATATAGCTATTCGCTTGGTGTTTTGTATTAATATTTCTGTGTGTGATCCATAAGGAATCCAGTGCCGTATCAAGAGTCTCGGGCTGTTTAAAGGCACAGTTCCACTCTTGCAACACATCTGAAGCCGTATCAATAGTCTCGGGCTGTTTAAAAGCGCAGTTTCCACTACTGTGACTTCCTGAAAGGTTTGCTATTTTTTTCCTGAGCAATTGGCCAGGATCCTGTCTAAACTTCTTTCGAGAAGACATAAGACTAAAAGCCCTGCTTTTCTGTGCAGAAATAGTAATATCTACTATAATGGATTCCAGGCCAGTATCTTTCAGAGATGTCAAAAATGTTGAAGAAACAAGTACTTTTGGAGATGACTCTGTAAATAGTCTTGAGTCAATGTTTTCTTTTAATAGAAGTCAGAGTATAAACCATGCAGATATAGAAGAAGCTGAAATCAATCCCCAAGCTGCATGGAAATTACCCCCTATATCTCCTAGCAGAGTATACCAAGACCTAAACATGTTCCATCTCAAAGCTGTAACTAGGGTCATTGTCAAAGAATCCATAAGTACTATACAGCAGAATAGTGATGTTACCCAAACAATTTCTCTATTAAATCCAAAAGAGATTCAAAAAGAAGCCAAAAAACATGGAACAAACTTCTTACATTTTGGATGTATCAGGATCGGAATCAATGCTCTTGTTCATAAAGGGGTAGATGCCTATGTTCTCTGCACTATAAGGGATCTAACCCATAATAAGTTTACCGATTCTTTAATAGGTGGAATTGTTGCCCCTCTATCCAATGGACCAGTCTATTTTGACTCCTACCCAAATTTCTCTGTATATACTTTTGATGAAAATCTTGCTGATATCCTTAAGTTACAGATAAGGACAACTGGATTTGATATGTGTTCCACCTGAACCAATATAGCTGTCCAAGCCAGGGGATATTTTAGACATACAAATACTATGTTCCCAGCTGTTTTACATACCCCTAGCAAAGAATCTTAGTCAAGTACCTTACTTATCACTGATCCTCTAAATCAAAAAATGGAGCATTGTACTATAAAATGGGAAAACCTTTCTTTTCCCACTGATTGGGTTATTGATACACCCAAGACCCCTATACCGTGGTCTATCACTTCTGCTCAAATAAAGGAGACACCAAACTCTGCAGTTATTTCTTTTCCTAACAGAAATTTTTCAAGATCTTCTTCTTGTACAAAATCTACTCCTAATTTCCCTTCTTCATCCCTCTGTCTTCATGCTTCACTACAGTCCTTAGAAAACCAAGTGGGAAAAATTCATTTTGCAGTAAAATGTTTTGATTGTGGAGATTTAATCACCTTATCCACCCTTTCTGTATATAAAGAAAGTGAAAGGGTACAACTTGAGCATGAAAACCACAATCCAAGGACAAACTTACCTCCACTAAACTCCACTGCCAAAAATCAATGTCCACATCCCCAATGTTCTGACATTCCTTTTCCCCATGATTCCCATGTCCTAGTTATCCAATATAACCTTAGTATAGATATAAAAAGGAGAAAAGAAGCCTATATCCCCAGAGATACAAGAAAATCATCTGCTTCAGAAATTGAGAAATTTCTATCTCTTTACAAAGGGTGCAGGAAAGATTTTGTAAAAACAGAATGGGTGAAAGAAATGTTGAATTGGGATCTATTCTCCCATCCAGAAGCAAGACAATTTGCTAAAAGGACTTCAAATCAAGAGAAAATCAGACTAGCTCAAGATTGGAAATGTTTTATGGAAAAAGAAAATATTTATATATCTTTTTTTGAATGGAATAATAGGAAACTGCCAGTCTATCTAGGGAAATTAATCCCTTAGAAAGCTATCCCTATGTGATGTCCAGTCCGATCTCTTTCCATATCTGATCTAGGAAGAGAGATCAACAAGATAAAGAAATCCATGTCAAATGGTCAAGAACAGAAGAAAGAAGAAAAAGATGAAAGTCTCCAAGTCAAACATCAAAAGTATCATGTCTTGATTGAATTAAAAATTCAAGACCTACATTTTAAGTTGAAGACATTGATTGATACTGGATCAGATTTGAATATGATAAATAAGCATGTTATCCCTGTGTCTTTATGGGAAAAGACTCAAGCTATGGTTGTGGGACTAGGCAATGTTCCAAATGATATTTCATTTCAAATTCCAGAAGCAGTTCTCTGTTTTAAAGACTTCTGCCTTAAATTAAAATTTCTTCTAGCAGATATTTCGGTTGCCTGTATCCTTGGCACTCCTTTTCTTGCAGCTGTCTCTCCCCATGGTTCAACTATGGTGGCAATAGACAAACCAGGATATTTTATTACAATCCAGGGTAGTAAAATAATCAAGCTCCCATTTGTGTCTACCCCAAGGATTTCAGATGATGTACAGTTAAATCTCAGAAAAAATGAGAAAATAAGAGAGCTAAAAGAATTTCAGGCAGAAATCAGAATCAGAGATCAATTAAAAAGACCAGACATCCAAGAAAAGATTCTCTTATTAAAAGAAGAATTTATTAATTCAGTTTGTTCAGAGAATCCTACTGCTTTCTGGAAGCAAAAAAAACATGAAGTATTTCTTCCTTATAGAGAGGATTATCAAGGAAAGCCTTGCAAAAGCAGAGCTATAGCAATGAATCCTGAATACCAAAATCTTTGTGCAGAAGAAATTGAGGGTTTACTCAAAAAAGAATTAATTAGAAAATCTACTAGTTCATGGAACTGTTATGGGTTCTATGTAAATAAACATTCAGAACAAATCAGAGGAGTTCCTAGACTAGTAGTGAATTATAAACCCCTCAATAAAGTTTTAGCAGATGATACATATCCTATTCCAAACAAAAGCAGTCTCGTTACCAGAATTGCAGGTGCAAAGATTTTTTCAAAGTTTTATTTAAAATATGGATTCTGGCAAGTAGCTATAAACGAAAAGGACAAATTCAAAATTGCTTTTAATTTTCCTACCGGGCATTATGACTGGAATGTCATGCCATTTGGGCTAAAGAATGCCCCTGCAAAATTCCAAAGGGTTATGGCCGATACTCTTAAGCCATACTTTGAATGGCTGATTGTTTATATTGATGACATCCTTGTTTTTTCTTCATCCATAGATCAACATTTTAAACATCTGAGAAAGCTTCTGCAGGCAATAAAGCAAGCTGGTTTAGTCCTATCAAAGAAAAAGATTGAGATTTTCCAGACTCAAATAAAGTTTCTTGGCCATACCATTGATTATGGACAAATCACTCTGCAAATTCATGTTGTGGAATTTGCAGATAAATTCCCAGATAAAATTCTTGATAAAACATAGCTACAAAGATTCTTGGGAAGTCTAAACTACATAAGCCATTTTTATAAAAAATGTGCCCAAGACAGGAGGCTTCTGAATGATAGACTGAAGAAAGAACCAAGTCCATGGACAGAAGCCCACTCCCAAGCTGTGCGAAATATTAAGGCCAAAGCCAAAAACCTTCCAATACTCCATATCTCTGATGATGAACATCCAAAAATAGTGGAGACATATGCAAGCAACATTGGATGGGGAGCAGTGTTGAAACAAGTTAGGGATAAGGGAAAAGAAGAGGTCATTCAGTTTTCCTCTGGTTTATGGCAAGCAGCAGAAAAGAATTATTCTACCCTAGAAAAAGAAATTAAAGCTGCTTTAAACGCCATAAATAAATTTGAAATTTATTTGATTTACAAGAAATTCCTTCTAAGGACTGATGCTACAGCAATGAATAAAGTCCTTAATAAAGAACTTAAGAATCCTGGAGATTCTAAGTTTGCTAGATGGCAAGCTCTCTTCAACAACTTTGATTTTTCCATAGAACATATTAAGGGAGAGAGTAATTCCATTCTAGATTTTTTAAGTACAGAGCATCTACAAAATTCCTGTCTTTTAATCTCGATACAACTCAGAGATGGCATAGAAAGGACAGTAGAGATTCCTGAAACTTTAAGTTGGGAATCCTATTCAGAAAATTGGGTACCAAGATGGAAACTTAGAAGCACTGAAATTATTTCACAAACAACCCAGGTCCCATATTCAATTCTAGTTCTGGAGGTAAGAGGAAGAAGAACATTAGATATGTTGACTCCTACAGTTACACAACTAACCGAAAGAGCAGTTCATGCACAAAATTGCCTAACTGATATTTTTCATGATATAATTCAAATCTGGGATATAAGAAATTTGCAAAATAATAACCAAAAATATTTCTGCTTGAATAGACCTCGGTTATTATCTCACTGGCCTAAAAGGAATCCTGATATCATTTTTCCAGAAACAAGTATAAATTATCATGAATACAGAAAATTATGGTGGGAATTTGTCAAACAAGACGATTGTATCATGTTAGTCAAATTTGGGAATGTAAACTCTGCAACTGCAGGTAGGCCTCCTATTTGGATCGCAGAATGGTGGAATGACTTTGGTCTAAACAGAGGAATCATAGATCCCAACATTTTTAGGTCATTCACACCTCTCTCTGTGGTCCAAGATCTTTTCCGACAAGGACCAAATGATGGAGAAATCTTACGGCTTTTTATCCTAAATCATTTTCAGTGGGCTATAAAATCAAGAACTATTCTCCAAATGATAAATGGACGATCTTTTGTAGCCAAAAGAGTCTATACAAAAGGATGGGATACTTTACATTATCCTGAAATATTTCTTAGTTTTATTGAAAATGATTAAACTATAAAAATGGTTTCCGTGGGTTTACATATCAAAATCCACTATGTAAACTCATGTCTAAATGGCTGATAGTGGCGCCATTCTGGTTTTGTGGGTTGCCATCATTAAACTCCACTTTGTACTTAGTATAGTCATATCAAATAATGAGAATCTTGGAAACTCGGAGCACTTCTCCGACTTTTGGTGAGGTTTGACCCACATTTCCAAAGATGCTCCACTATTTACCATGTGATATTCTACTTTATGTCATATATGGTTGTCCTCTGGTCAGGGAATCTTGCATGATCACCCTGTCAGATCTACTGTTCTAAGTTTGCTTTCAGTAGATATGAAATAAAGTCATGATTTGGTCGGAGATTCCTGCGTGAATATATCCACTAAATCCTAAAAGTAAGATTTGATGGCCGACATGTGGACCACAAGTCTTTTCGAAGTTCTAGCTTCATGATGACCCTTCTTTCAAAATCTTGTATAAAAGAAGGATGAAGGCTGACTGTTTGGCATTAGCATTTTGAGATTTAGGAGTCTGAGTCTCTAAGCTTCCCTTATCACTGAAGCTTTGTGTCTTTCTAAGTCTGTAAAGTCTGTCAGTCAAGCGAAGAGCATCCTGCTCTGAGTCTGTAATTTGTGCATCTGGCACATATTGTAATACCCGAGTTATTTGCTCTGATGAATATAATATCAAAGTCTTCCGCATGTGTTTAAATCTTTGAAGATGATTTATTGTCTCATTATTATGCACACATTGTGATCTCATTTATTTGCCTATATCTGCAACCATTGTTCCTTGGTACTGTCTAATAGAGTTCGCTTATCCAGTTAGTAAGGTTGCTGGTAGTTTGGTGTAAAGCGTCTGTCGAGCAGTGGTAGTAAGTCCTGCAAAGGCAAGGAGGTTGCTAAGGGCAGTTGTAGCTGCAGAGATTCGTTGAAAAATGGCTATAGGCTTCAAATAGAACTGCAAGAGCCCGATGGACTTCAGGTGGTAGGGTTAAGAGTTCGGACATAGTAAAGCGGTTAACCCGACGATATTGGTCCTGACGGGAGTAGCAGAGACTAGAAGACTAGATGATGAGAGGAGATTGCGCATGAGACAGGAGATTCTAAGTCAAGCTTCATTCTCTGACAGAGGAGGCCTCTGACAAAGCTGTTCGTGGTGAGCAGTTTTACAAATGGTATCAGACTCTCTCTTAAGATCTGATATAGCTATTCGCTTGGTGTTTTGTATAAATATTTTTGTGTGTGATCCATAAGGAATCCAGTGCCATATCAAGAGTCTCGGGCTATTTAAAGGCACAGTTCCCCTCTTGCGACACATATGAAGCCGTATCAGTAGTCTCGGGTTGTTTAAAGGCACAGTTTCCACTACTGCGACTTCCTGAAAGGTTTGCTAGTTTCTGCCTAAGCAGTCGACCAGGAGCCTGTCTAAACTTCTTTTGAGAAGACATAAGACTAAAATCCCTGCTTTTCTGTGCAGAAATAGTAATATCTACTATAATGGATTCCAGGTCAATATCTTTCAGAGATGTCAAAAATGCTGAATAAACAACTACTTATGGAGCTGACTCTGTAAATAGTCTTGAGTCAATGTTTTCTTTTAATAGAAGTCAGAGTATAAACCATACAGATATAGAAGAAGTTGAAATAAATCCCCAAGCTGCATGGAAATTATCCCCTATATCTCCTAGCAGAGTATACCAAGACCTAAACATGTTCCATCTCAAAGCTGTAACTAGGGTCTTTGTCAAAGAATCCATAAGTACTATACAACATAATAGTGATGTTACCCAAACAATTTCTCTATTAAATCCAAAAGAGATTCAAAAAGAAGCCAAAAAACATGGAACAAACTTCTTACATTTTGGATGTATCAGGATCGGAATCAATGCTCTTGTTCATAAAGGGGTAGATGCCTATGTTCTCTGCACTATAAGGGATCTAACCCATAATAAGTTTACCGATTCTTTAATAGGTGGAATTGTTGCCCCTCTATCCAATGGACCAGTCTATTTTGACTGCTACCCAAATTTTTCTGCATATACTTTTGATGAAAATCTTGTTGATATTCTTAAGTTACAGATAAGGAGAACTGGATTTGATATGTGTTCCACCCAAACCAATATAGCTGTCCAAGCTAGGGGATGTTTTAGACATACAAATACTATGTTCCCAGCTATTTTACATACCCCTAGCAAAGAATCTCAGTCAAGTACCTTAGTTATCACTGATCCTCTAAATCAAAAAATGGAGCATTGTACTATAAAATGGGAAAACCTTTCTTTTCCCACTGATTGGGTTATTGATACACCCAAGGCCCCTATACCTCGGTCTATCACTTCTGCTCAAATAAAGGAGAAACCAAACTCTGCAGTTATTTCTTTTCCTAACATAAATTTTTCAAGATCTTCTTCTTGTACAAAATCTACTCCTAATTTCCCTTCTTCATCTCTCTGTCTTCATGCTTCACTACAGTCCTTAGCAAACCAAGTGGGAAAAATTCCTTTTGCAGTAAAATGTTTTGATTGTGGAGATTTAATCACCTTATCCACCCTTTCTGTATATGAAGAAAGTGAAAGGGTACAGTTTGAGCATGAAAACCACAATCCAAGGACAAACTTACCTCCACCAAACTCCACTACCAAAGATCAATGTCCACATCCCCAATGTTCTGACATTCCTTTTCCCCATGATTCCCATGTCTTGGTTATCCAAGATAACCTTAGTACAGAGATAAAAAGGAGAAAAGAAGCCTATATCCCCAGAGATACAAGAAAACCATCTGCTATAGAAATTGAGAAATTTCTATCTCTTTACAAAGGATGCAGGAAAGATTTTGTAAAAACAGAATGGATGAAAGAAATGTTGAATTGGGATCTATTCTCCCATCCAGAAGCAAGACAATTTGCTAAAAGGACTTCAAATCAAGAGAAAATCAGACTATCTCAAGATTGGAAATGTTTTATGGAAAAAGAAAATATTTATATATCTTTTTTTGAATGGAATAATAGGAAACTTCCAGTCTATCTAGGGAAATTAATCCCTCAGAAAGCTATCCCTATGTGCTATCCAGTCCGATCTCTTTACATATCTGATCTAGGAAGAGAGATCAACAAGCTAAAGAAATCCATGTCAAATGGTCAAGAACAGAAGAAAGAAGAAAAAGATGAAAGTCTCCAAGTCAAACATCAAAAGTATCATGTCTTGATTGAATTAAAAATTCAAGACCTGCATTTTAAGTTGAAGACATTAATTGATACTGGATCAGACTTGAATATGCTAAATAAGCATGTTATCCCTGTGTCCTTATGGGAAAAGACTCAAGCTATGGTTGTGGGACTAGGCAATGTTCCAAATGATATTTCATTTCAAATTCCAGAAGCAGTTCTATGTTTTAAAGACTTCTGCCTTAAATTAAAATTTCTTCTAGTAGATATTCCGATTGCCTGTATCCTTGGCACTCCTTTTCTTGCAGGTGTCTCTCCCCATGGTTCGACTATGGTGACACCAGACAAACCAGGATATTTTATTACAATCCAGCGTAGTAAAATAATCAAGCTCCCATTCGTGTCTACCCTAAGGATTTCAGATGTTGTATAGTTAAATCTCAGAAAAAATGAGAAAATAAGAGAGCTAAAAGAATTCCAGGCAGAAATCAGAATCAGAGATCAATTAAAAAGAACAGACATCCAAGAAAAGATTCTCTTATTAAAAGAAGAATTTATTAATTCAGCTTGTTCAGAGAATCCTACTGCTTTCTGGAAGCAGAAAAAACATGAAGTATTTCTTCCTTATAGAGAGGATTATCAAGGAAAGCCTTGCAAAAGCAGAGCTATACCAATGAATGTTGAATACCAAAAGCTTTGTGCAGAAGAAATTGAGGGTTTACTCAAAAAAGAATTAATTAGAAAATCTACTAGTCCATGGAATTGTTATGGGTTCTATGTAAATAAACATTCAGAACAAATCAGAGGAGTTCCTAGACTAGTAGTGAATTATAAACCCCTCAATAAAGTTTTAGCAGATGATACATATCCTATTCCAAACAAAAGCAGTCTCGTTACCAGAATTGCAGGTGCAAAGATTTTTTCAAAGTTTGATTTAAAATCTGGATTCTGGCAAGTAGCTATAAATGAAAAGGACAAATTCAAAACTGCTTTTAATGTTCCTGTCGGGCATTATGACTGGAATGTCATGCCATTTGGGCTAAAGAATGCCCCTGCAAAATTCCAAAGGGTTATGGATGATACTCTTAAGCCATACTTTGAATGGTTGATTGTTTATATTGATGACATCCTTGTTTTTTCTTCATCCATAGATCAACATTTTAAACATCTGAGAAAGCTCTTGCAGGCAATAAAGCAAGATGGTTTAGTCCTATCAAAGAAAAAGAATGAGCTTTTTCAGACTCAAATAAAGTTTGTTGGCCATACCATTGATAATGGACAAATCACTCTGCAAACTCATGCTGTGGAATTTGTAGATAAATTCCCAGATAAAATTCTTGATAAAACACAGCTACAAAGATTCTTGGGAAGTCTAAACTACATAATCCATTTTTATAAAAAATGTGCCCAAGACAGGAAGCTTCTGAATGATAGACTGAAGAAAGAACCAAGTCCATGGACAGAAGCCCACACCCAAGCTGTGCGAAATATTAAGGCCAAATCCAAAAACCTTCCAATACTCCATATCTCTGATGATGAACTTCCAAAAATAGTGGAGAGAGATGCAAGCAACATTGGATGGGGAGCAGTGTTGAAACAAGTTAGGGATAAAGGAAAAGAAGAGGTCATTCAATTTGCCTCTGGTTTATGGCAAGCAGCAGAAAAGAATTATTCTGCTCTAGAAAAAGAAATTAAAGCTGCTTTAAATGCCATAAATAAATTTGAAATTTATTTGATTTACAAGAAATTCCTTCTAAGGACTGATGCTGCAGCAATGAATAAAGTCCTTAATAAAGAACTTAAGAATCCTGGAGATTCTAAGTTTGCTAGATGGAAATCTCTCTTCAGCAACTTTGATTTTTCCATAGAACATATTAAGGGAGAGAGTAATTCCATTCCAGATTTTTTAAGTAGAGAGCATCTACAAAATTCCTGTCTTTTAATCTCGGTACAACTCAGAGATGGTATAGAAAGGACAGTAGAGATTCCTGAAACTTTAAGTTGGGAATCCTATTCAGAAAATTGGGTACCAAGATGGGAACTTAGAAGCACTGAAATTCTTTCACAAACAACCCAGGTCCCATATTCAAGTCTAGTTCCAGAGGTAAGAGGAAGAAGAACATTAGATATGCTGACTCCTACAGTTACACAACTAACCGAAAGAGCAGTTCGTGCACAAAATTGCCTAACTGATATTTTCCATGATATAATTCAAATCTGGGATATAAGAAATGAGCAAAATAATAACCAAAAATATTTCTGCTTGAATAGACCTCGGTTATTATATCACTGGCCTAAAAGCAATCCTAATATCATTTTTCCAGAAACAAGTATAAATTATCATGAATACAGAAAATTATGGTGGGAATTTGTCAAACAAGACGATTGTATCATGCTAGTCAAATTTGGGAATGTAAACTCTGCAACTGCAGGTAGACCTCCTATTTGGATCGCAAAATGGTGGAAAGACTTTGGTCTAAACAGAGGAACAATAGATCCTAACATTTTTAGGTCATTCACACCTCTCTTTATTGTCCAAGATCTTTTCCGACAAGGACCAAATGATGGAGAAATCTTACGGCTTTTTATCCTAAATCATTTTCAGTGGGCTATAAAATCAAGAACTATTCTCCAAATGATAAATGGACGATCTTTTGTAGCCAGAAGAGTCTATACAAAAGGATGGGATACTTTACATTATCCTGAAAGATTTCTTAGTTTTATTGAAAATGATTAAACTATAAAAATGGTTTCCGTGGGTTTACATGATAAACTCCACTATGTAAACTCATGTCTAAATGGCCGACAGTGGTGCCATTCGGGTTCCGTGGGTTTCCGTCATAAAACTCCACTTTGTACTTAGTATAGTCATTTCAAATAAAAAAGAGAATCTTGGAAACTCGGAGCACTTCTCTGACTTTTGGTGAGGTTTGACGCACATTTCCAAAGATGCTCTACTGTTTTTTACTTTCTGTCATATATCATTGTCCTCTGGTCAGGGAATCTTGCATGATCACCCTGTCAGGCCTACTGTTCTAGTTTGCTTTCGGAAGATGTGAAATAAAGTTATGATTTGGTCCGAGATTCCTGCGTGAATATATCCACTAAATCCTAAAAGTAAGATTTGATGGCCGACATGTGGACCACAAGTCTTCTCAAAGTTCTAGCTTCATGATGACTCTTCCTTCAAAATCTTGTATAAAAGAAGGATGAAGGGCTCATTGTTGGGCAGTAGCATTTTGAGAGTTAGGAGTCTGAGTCTCTAAGCTTCCCTTCTGTCTGAAGCTTTGTGTCTTTCTAAGTCTGTAAAGTCTGTTAGTCAAGCGAAGAGCATCCTGCTCTGAGTCTGTAATCTGTGCATCTGGCACACATTGTAATACCCGAGTTATTTGCTCTGATGAATATAATATCAAAGTCTTCTGCATGTTCTTAAACCTCTGAAGCTTATTTATTGTCTCATTATTATGCGCATATTGTGATCTCATTTATTTGCCTATATCTGCAACCGTTGTTCCTTGGTACTGTCTGATAGAGTTCGCTTATCCAGTTGATAAGGTTGTTGGTAGTTTGGTGTAAAGCATCTACCGAGAAGTGGTAGTAAGTCCCGCCAAGGCAAGGAGGCTGCTAAGGGCAGTTGTAGCTGCAGAGATTCGCTGAAAACTGGCTATAGGCTTCAAATAGAACTGCAAGAGCCCGATGGACTTCGGGTGGTAGGGTTAAGAGTTCGGACAGAGTAAAGCGGTTAACCCGACGATATTGGTCCTGACGGGAGTAGCAGAGACTAGAAGACCAGATGATGAGAGGAGATTGCGCATGAGACAGGAGATTCTAAGTCAAGCTTCATTCTCTGACAGAGGAGGCCTCTTAAAAAGTTGTTCGTGGTGAGCAGTTTTACAAATGGTATCTTCTTTTCAACCCGGGTATGATATCAGACTCTCTCTTAAGATCTGATATAGTTATTCGCTTGGTGTTTTGTATAAATATTTCTGTGTGTGATCCATAAAGAATCCAGTGTCATATCAAGAGTCTCGGGTTGTTTAAAGGCACAGTTCCACTCTTGCTACACATATGAATCCGTATCAGTAGTCTCGATCTGTTTAAAGGCACAGTTTCCACTACTGCGACTTCCTGAAAGGTTTGCTAGTTTCTTCCTGAGCAGTCGGCCATGAGCCTGTCTAATTTTCTTTCGAGAAGACATAAGACTAAAAGCCTTGATTTTCTGTGCAGAAATAGTAATATCTACTTCAATGGATTCTTCACTGTCTATTAGATCTGTACATAATACAATAGATTCATCTGCATCTACTTCAGAAAATGACTTCTGCTTTATGATCCATTACATGCCTTCAATTGAATCACTAGATCTGAGAATCAAAGATGTTTATAAGGGTATGAGACCACCTGGCACTCTAAAATATGTGCTAGGGTATATTGAACAATGTGACAAAGTCATTCCTGACTGTAGATTTACAAATCCCTTACCCAATGATATCCAAAAACCCTCTATTGATGAAATGCATAAATTTCATACAGTAATGAGAGGATGCCAGAAAGGATCTATTCCTGATGAATGGATCAAAAGAATGTTGAACTGGGATTTGTTAACAAATCCTGATACCAAAGAATTTGATATAGCCACTCCAAACTCTAAAAAACTAAGGCTGTCTAAAGAATTGAAGAAATTTATGTCCGAAGAAGATAGTTGGATTTCCTTCTTTGAATGGAGGAAACTAAAAGAAAAAACTGTTTTCCAGATGGTAGGAGAAACCTCTGAACCTCCTTCCCCAAAACATAAGTGGAAAAGCATTGATGGTAGTATTGTTGAATCAAATTCTACTTTTCCACCTTTCAAAGGAATTGTACTAGAAGACAATGCTAAACAAGTAAAAGCAATTCATTTATTACTATCAGAAGAAGCCATTCAGTTTTCTGGGATAGACAAAAGAGTCCAATCAGTCTCTGAACAAATAAATTGGACAAATACTTCATTAAGGGGAATGGCTACACATACCTTCATAACCAATGACTATGCAAGAAAGGATCAAATTCTTGATCTCCAAGTATCCACTAATACTATAGTCAGAGCTGTGGATAAAGTATAAGAAAAAGTCATTGATGTCAAAGACAAAATGGATTCTACCTTATCTGAAATTTCCTATAGGGCCAGAGAGTCCAGCAGAAACCATGAAGAAATAATGGAAGGATTGGGAAATTCCTTTTCAACTATGGGAAAATCCTTGACAGAAATAAAAGTCAGAACCAACCAACCTGACAAGCCTATTCCTACTTCCTATATCCTTCCCAGTTCTCATATTTCTATTCTATCTCCTGTACATAAGCCTTCTGAGATAGAAATTGTAAAAAGATTTCCTTTTCATTTTCCTCCAGAGAAAGAAGAAGCACTTGAAACTTCTTCAAGGGATCGTCACTCTCTGGTAACTATTAAAAATCCATCTTATGGGAATATTCCACATCATTCTACCAGGCCATCAGCCCCTGATCTAGTTGGCAAAGGTAAGCTCCCAGACACTCAAACATTTGCTGAAGACTGGTTCCAAGAATGGAACATTGATAATCTGTCTATTGCCCAAATAAGACAAATGATTGATAGAATGTATGTCTCATATAAGATTATGTGTATGAAGGGAAAAACTGAAGTAGAGGCATGCAAGACCATTATTCAATGTTTGACAGGAACTCTTAGTAAATGGTGGGAAGTCATTTCTTCTCCTTTAATTATTACAAAAATGGAAGCATAAATTCTAAAGGATGAAGAAGGGGACATTGTATATCATACTGATGGAACTGCAGTAAATAATATGATCGGTGCTCTTACTACTCTGATACTTGAGCACTGGTGTGGAACAGAAAATGAAATTGCTGACAAGCATGAGATTATTCTCATGAATATGAAATGCAAGAAAATGTCTGAATATGAGCAATTTAATAAAGAATGGACTCAGAGGATTTTTGAAGTCAAAGAAAGCAAAAGTCTGTTGTGGAAACAGGTTTATTTTGCAGCTCTCCCAAGTAAATTTGTAGAATATCTAAAAATGGAGGAAGTGTTTAAACTTCCTTATGAATTATATACTTGGGGAGAAATATACTCCTTAATATCCAAAACCCTGATAGGACTTTGTACTAGCATGAAAATACAAAACTCTGTATCAAATTCCTCATACATCCGTGATCAGAAATCAATTTGTGAGCAATATGGCTTATATCTCACAAATCCAGCAAGAAAAAGAAAAAAGAAGCCAAAAAATTTGAGGGAAGAAAAAGGTAGAAAATACAAAGCTAGGTACAAATATGTTCCTAGAACTCACTATTATGAGCCAAAGGATATCAGGCTTAAAAATCATACTCATGAAGCAAAACAAAGAGTAATATGCTAGATTTGTGGAAAACATGGACATTATGCTCATGACTGTCTAGATAATGAAGCCTCTAAAAGAACTAAAGGCAAATTTTCAGAACAAAGAGCAAAAGAGGCCCAAGAAAGAAAATAGTTAGTATTAAAAGCCCATTGTAATAGATGTGGGGCAAATAATCATGATACTAACTCTTTCCCTTTCAACCCATTTAAGCCAAAAGAAGAAATCCATCTTCTTTGAGAAGGGTGTTGTTCTTCTTCCAGCAGCTCATCAGAATTTGAATACAATTCAGAAAAAGAAATTTTGATGAATCAATCTTGCAGTTGCAGTAATCCAAATTTCTGTTCCTGCCAAAGTAGTACTGATGATTCTGAATCTGACATAGAAACCAGACCTCTAGAGAAATTGAAGGTCTGCATGTTTCAAAACACAGGAGATCAGGAGGCACAAATGCTTGCTCAAATCAAAAGCCTCTCAAAAGGGGATATGAAAAATTCTCTTCTTGAAACCTTTATCAACACTATCAAAACATAACAAAGAGGAAAAAGTTCTGAGATCCAAAAAAGACAGCCTTTGTTCTTAGATGCTTCCTTTGACAAAAATACAAAAACATACATCAAGTTTAACAGAGAGCCAAAGCTGCAAAATACCTATGTTACAGAACTAGCCAAAGAAGTCTTGTCCCTTAAAAAGGAAGTTTCTGAATTAAAAGAAAAAGTCAACAGATTAGAGGGAGATGCTGAATTCAGTTTCAAAATTGATTCATGGGCCAGGCAAGAGATAAAAATTATCAAAGAAAGATTGCATTCTATTCCTCCCCCTCTAGAAGATGTTCCTTTTGAGACAATTCTCCAAGAAGAAACAACTGCAGAAATGCACGGGATGAAAGGCATGAAAATTATGCCTGTGAAATATCAAAAATATTATATCAAGATTCAGTTGGAAATAAATCAAGAAATATTCTTGCTGACTGCACTCATAGATACTGGATCTGATTTAAATTTGTTACAAAAAGATCTCGTTCCTGCAAAATATTGGCTTCCTAGTTTTGGTTCAGCCACAGGACTAGGCAATGTAAATACTTATTTCCAGTATGAAGTACCTAAAGGTATCCTATTACTTGAAGACTATGGTCTAGGGATGAAATTTCAAATCTCAGATTTACCCGTCGACTGCATTTTGGGTACTCCTTTTTTGTCTGCTGTTGAGCCACATGGTTCATGCATTTACTCTAATGAAAGACCAGGTTAATTTATCAAAATGCCAAGTATAAGTGGGAATCTACGTAAAAGGATCGAATTTCCATTTGTCTCTGAATCACACATGCAGATTGCCTGCTGCAAGAAAAGTTTGGTAACAGTAGAAGTTTTTGATGATCAGAGAAATGCTCCTGTTACTCATTATCTAGCTGACAATACTCCTTGGGAAGTTTTTAAAGAAAACTGGATACCAGAATGGTAGTTTAGGGCTTCAGATGAAATAGAATTGGGGATACCTGGGTTCTCAAGAAATACACATATAAATGTACTACCTCCCCAACATATTCTTGGAAGGATGCATCAGCCTACCCCTATTGCATCTAGGGAAAAATTGATAGAAATGAGAGATCTTAGCAGACTTAGATCTGTTAATAGGCAATGGTTTGATAATCAAACACAAAGTTGGGAAGATACTCCTGCATATCATTTCTTCCAAATCAATAGAATGAGAACCATACAAGATTGGCCAAACAGAGATCCAGAGAAGAAGATATTCAACATAAATTATCACCAATACAAATCAATGTGGTTTAATGTTTGTCTTTGGATAGACAGGTTTAAATATTATTATTGTATGATAAAATTATCAGATACTTTCTTTTTAGATCCTGAACCTGACTGGTTGTTAGAATGGTGGCACAAATTCGGACTAAATCCAGTCAATATTCATCCTCATGTATCCGAAGTTGGAAAAATGTTTCTTTTTCCAGATAGAAGATTGGACACCATTAAAGATCTCTTTTTAGAAGAAGAATACAAAATGTTATTTGTAAGTGAAAAACATCCATGGGTAATCCGAACCAAGTTTATACTCCATCAAGATGAAGAAAGAAATGAAGATCCTAAACTATACAGAGAAATATACACTCAACATTGGGATCCTTATAACTTCAGGCACTTTCATGATCATCCATTGGATTAATGTTTTCC
>ML778376.1:684796-716849 GCA_009831015.1 Picea engelmannii | reverse complement strand
TGAAATAATTTATTTTGTATTCACTTTGAATTATAATACACTCATCACTTCACTTTATTATTTACCTTTTAAAATCTCTTAAACCACTTTGACTACTTTGACCTTTTGCGGCTTCTAGATGACATATGAGGGTCCTCCAACTTTGTAAGGCCATAACTCTCAAACCGTGAGGAGTTATGTGACATTCTACATGTTAGCGATAAAAAATCCAATGGTATTTTTGGAGTGTCTTCTCAACTTTTATTCAATATGCTCATTTCAAAAGTTTTCTAGCCAGTATGTTAACTTCCAGATCTTCATCAAAGCCCTATGTGATCGTTTTCACCTGCATTTCAAAGCCCACATGCTAGCCATGAGTTATAGCCATTCTATGAGTCATACCATGAGTTAACCTATGAGCCTATTTTTCATGCTAAGTTTAAATTCTATCACCTAAACCCCATTCAATAACATAAGGCCATGAGTCAAACTCTTAAGCCCAACATTAAGCACTAAGCCCATTCCTCATGTCACATCTAACAACAAATGCTCACATGTCATTTTATGAGTCAAGGTTCATATGTCAATCCATATCACATCAAATTTCACTTGTTATGCACCACGTTCAATTCCTCGTTCCACATGTCATGCATAATCCATATAGTAATCACACATTTCCATTTCTTAAACGCATTCGACAGTCCATGTATGAGCCACTCATCAAGCGTGTATGTCAACACAAGACAAGTGTACACAAAGAGGAAGAGGAAGAGGTCTGTTAAATACATAGGGTTGAGAGGTTAATCAAAACTCCAAGTTATTTTTGGTAAGAGTTTCTCACACATGTTGTGTAGAACTCGTGCACATGAGAAATCTCTGAGTCATTCAGTTGTGGAGTAATAATCTGATAGCAATAGTAATACAGAGTTCTTTGTATGGCGTGAAATTTACCTTTCGCTACTTATTGATGACCTCCAATCTTCCCTGCGAGTATGTGGAAACAGATTTGGTCTATTTTTTCACATGAAATGCTGCAGTGATTCGCCAACAATTAGGGTTTCAGGGTTGAATTTGGATGTGTTGAGGGATTGGTGGATTGAGGAGGATCTCTTCAATGGCTCGCCCGCAAAGCATCGATTTGTTTGACGCCTGTTTTCGTAGGGCAGATTTGGACCATGATGGCAGGATCAGTGGTGCCAAAGCCTTGGTCTTCTTTCAAGGGGGAAATTTACCCAAGCAAGTACTTGCACAGATATGGATGCATGTTGACCAGAATGGCACAGGCTTCCTTGGAAGGGCAAAGTTTTACCTAAAAATCCCGATTTGAATCATTCCAATGTCCTCCGTGAAGAATTCAAAGTGAGAAATAGTTGAGAGAAATTCTATGCAACATTATTTGATCTGAGTCATTCCAGTGAGGAATTCCAGGCTTGGAATTGTCATTTCCATTGACAAAATCGTTGTATTTTATTGTATTATGTGAGTTATCATAACAATAAATATTGAAGGAAATCCTTCTTCAGATTGCCAAGGTCATTGCTAAAGGTCCAAGAGATTTGAACCTGCGACTTTAAGATCTCCCAACCCAAGAGAGGCTGAGGCTGGTGATGTGTCAAGTATTGTGAGTGCGTTGATCTGTATTCTCAATGTTCAAACAACAAGAGGAGCTTCCTTGTCAAGAAAATAAGATCAACGTACAACACAAACGGATTGGAAGTAGTCCAAGAACAAATTTCAAGGTATAATCATTTTGAAACTCATCTGAAGGACCAATGGTAGAAGGATATTTGTTCTTTATATATGAATTGATCCACTCTTAGATTAAATAAACAAGTTCCCAATAAATCAGTGTGAGATGAGGACAATATGAAATTGCAAGGGTGTTTTGATATGACAATTGCCATATATGGCTACCAACAATCATTTCAGGGAGTTTTTCCAATAAAATCCCTTGTGAGCTCGACAGCCTGCAAACAACAAGTTCAATTATTGGTTATGGGAGGTTTGAGATGCTCCTAAACATTGTGATGTGTTTGTATTATTGACATTGAAACAAATGCATTTATGATCCAGACAGAAAATCCTATCATTTTCAAAACCTCAACATTTTCGACAACTTTTCCAGGAAACCTCTATCACTTGATGCACATTTTCTACCCATGGGATTTCCATAAATCATATCCATAATCACCAGGCTAGATCAAGAACATCAATTTCCCAACGATGGTATGAGCTGCAGCATTGTTAATGCAAACAATAAATTTGATTTGATCATGAAAGGTTTCCTTTTTTACCAAAACAGAGCTTTCACCAACATAGAAGGCGAAATTATAACCAATTAGTTGTTGAAAAGTAGAGCTTTCATCAGCTAACTAGCAAATTTCAAGGCGAAAGAGCTGATGAAACCTGTCACTGGCTAGAGAAGGAGTATTTTCGCCCAAATTGAAGTTTTACTCTGCCAAATCTCTTGAAAACTCTTTCTAAAGATAGATATTGAATTATAATGTCCAATCTAAGATCCACTTTTGATGCAAAGGAGTTAGAGGAGGTGTTCAAGTTGATTTGGCACCTATTTTGGGGGAAATGAATTAGAGATATCAAACAGCCTTGGAAGGCTTATCTGCACAACAAAGAGGTTCTACATGATCTGAAGACCATAGAATGAGGAATTGACCTCATTTTGAGGATCTCTTCCTCTCGTTTTGTAAAATTGTTTTGAATTTCTATCTTTAGCATATCTGATCCATTCTTCTAGGATATGAACTTTTATTGTAAATCTATAAAGCTGAAGATATGAGATGAACTAAGGGGGTTCAATCTTGGATACATTTTGCTACTGTACTAGACCCTTATCTTGATAATAGAATCACAGTCTTCTTTTTCTTTCAATGTCAAATTTGTTCATGTACTTCATTATTCTATACTTTACTTCAGTTTAGCTAAGCTTCTAAGAACTATTATCTTCTTATTAAGCTCATGAACTTGAATTAAAGGACTTCTTGCTATCTCATATGACCCTAAACATTGTTGTATTTGGTTATCTAGACTAGTATTCTTCATACCCTATTCCAATTACTTTGTCTGATTATTGATTTCTAAAAGCATTGTCTTATTCGAATGCATGATAAGATCTCCTTTTCATTAGCCCTTAAGTTATCCCATTGATCCAAGCATACCTAATTATCATATTCTTAAGTTACCAAACATCTTTGGCTTACAACCCCAAAGAGTTTCTTGGAGTGATAACAAATTGGCACTATTGCCGAGGAGAGGAGATTGAAGCTCAGCTTCCCTGGGATACGACATTAGATCTACTCTTTGATGATAGACAAATATTATACATTACATTGGTTGTAATCATCTATCTGGTGACGCCATGAAGGACGAATTCAGTGGCCACTCCATTGTTCAGAAATCTGTTGGTGACTCCACTGGTATGACATGAACCAGATCTTTGCTAAGAGGTATGCATTCTGTGATTTTTCAAAAAATGTTGGTTTCTCTAATCCAGTGCCTAGTAGAGATGAATGGGAAAATAGTCTTCCCAGATTTCGAGGAGAAGAGTGGGAAGTGTGGGCTGAACATTTGTTGGAATTTCATGATTACATGCATCAGTTGCAAGTTGTGCATGAGGATGTTCAGATCCGGCTCTTATATTTCTCATTAGAGGGAATTGCTCGTGATTGGTACCAGTCTCTGCCTTATGCCAATATCAACTCTTTGGAAGATTTTCATGCTGCTTTTCATGTGTATTGTAAAGACCATTTTCCAGATGATGTTCTCTATCCTGAGTGTTGTCATGAATTTCATTTATTGACTAAAGATTCAGATGTTCATAAAGAGTATGTTGCTATAGAGAATACTCTTCATTATCGAGAGATTGATGATTCACATTATGATAACCATTGTGATGCTTTTAACATTGTATTAAATGCATCTTTAAAAGATGATTGTGATGAATATCCGATTATCCCTTTTGAAAATTTGAAAAATGATGAGAAAATTGACATATCAGCAGGAGATAATTTCAAATCTACAACAAATACTAAGGGAAGCCTTGAATTTCTAGATTTGCAGACAAAAGCAGTTTGCAGCAGATATGAAGAAGAAGGTGAGGAGTTGAAAGTTCCAGATCAATAGTCCATCCTATATGTTTCTCCAACAGATCTCGAGTAGCCTGCATTCAACAGGGAGATTAGTAAAGGAAACCTTCAACATCATTTCAATTTACAGTTGGATTAGCAGTCCAAAGAGGTATTTATTTGTGAATTTGATGACCCTTTTGCTGACTATTTGTAGTCTATGAGAAGCATAAATCCAAAAATATTTTTGTTAGATGAAGGTTGGCTCTGTCATTTTCTCAAATTGCATTGGCACAAGCTATGGTCTTTTTTATCTTTCGAGTCAAGATCAAGTATGATACTAGAAAGTCAATTACTTTATTGGCTGCATTGGAAATTTGATTTTACTTGATAAATCTACCTCTACTGGTTAGTATAGGTGATCTAAAAATGAAGAAGACTTGAAAAACTTGAAAATTATTGCAAGTAAATGTTATGTGTTTAAAAGCAAATGGATCAGTTTGCAACACATAAATTAAAGGATTATTTATACAAATTACACTTAGACAGTAGCATAATCATTGAACATAAGCACATAAACACAACAATTTGATAAAGGAGTTCACCCCTCTCTTGGGCTACATCTCCTGGTCTAGCTTCCAATGGATCATTATTATTAATTGCTCAAAGTGCTCAAAAACATGGCTTACAATGCTCAAACTGATAAACTGACTGCTCCAATGGCTTCAGAGCATCCCCAAACCCCTGTCTAGGCTCTTTCGGCACTTCAATGAGTCGAAAAACGAAGAAGTTAGGCCTCCTGGAAGTCTCCCTCTTCAAGCTTGTTGTCTCTGCATCTACAAAATGCACCATTGTCATTTGAACCTGGCACACATGCAATTTAAAGCGTGAAAACCCATCATTGGACACAACCGCGTCAACGATGCAAACTGTAGGACGGTTAAGGATGCACCAGCCCCTAACCGCCTAGCACCTGGGCGTATGAGGTCATGTGACCGCGTGTATGGCAAAATGTGGTTAACGGTTACAAAACCGTGTAACTCCCCCCGTGCTCCATACATGGTCATATGGGTTAACAAGACCACGTGCTAGGTTTCAAAATCCCGTGCGCACACAACTATCGGGCTACAATATATATAGCATGGTCATATAGCAACTCAAACGACCACGGGCCGGGGCTAAGCCCCGGCCCGACCCCGCCCATACATACAACATATGCAATTGAAATACATTGAAATACATAGGTATAATAAGAACCATGCGGCGGTATAGTGGTCAGGCGGATGCTATGAAGTCTTTACATAGTGGGGGAGGTCCGGGGGTCGAACCCCGCGGACTCCCATAATTTTACATACAACCAATTAGCCAATTCCGGGGTGCCATGTGGCAGCCCACGATTGGGCCACGCGGCACCCAATCATTGCCCAGAAAACTGCCACGTGTCGACATCTGATTCGACAACTGTCAACCAACAAATGCTTGCCATGTCACTTCTGTACGGTCGTACGATCCTGCCACGTCAGACTGTACGGACTATACGGACTGTACAGTCAGCATCAAAATTTTTGTCTGTTTAACTTGACGAACAGATCGCTATATCTCTCGCTCCCGACGTCCGTTTGAGACTAAACGAGTTGCGTTGGGTTTGCAACGACGAGGCCTACGCTCTCGTCCGGTTTGAAGCGATTCCAAACACTTTGAATTTTTGAGCAAAATTTGATCCCCCGATCAATAGGGGTAGACAGAAGAATAAGCTCTTCATACGAGCAGATAGATTCTTACAGTTGTTGAATAAGCAGAGTAGGCTACATGCATACTACAGATTTGCAGAAGATCAGTTATGGAAGCAGATGACTCCATGCCCAATGTTAAAGGCGGCCATATGACTCCATACCCAATGCTAAAGGAAAATGGAACTACTAGGTTCTTGGAAACCTCACAGGGAGGTCTCCATCCCAGTTGGAGCCAAATGTTAGCGATAAAAAATGCACTGGTATTTTTGCAGTGTTTTCTCAACTTTTATTCAATACGCTCATTTCAAAAGTTTTCTAGCCAGTATTTTAACTTCCAGATCTTCATCAAATCCCTATGTGATCGTTTTCACCTGCATTTCAAAACCCACATGCTAGCCATGAGTTATAGCCATTCTATGAATCATACCATGAGTTAACCAACGAGCCTAGTTTTCATGCTAAGCTTAAAGTCTATCACCTAAACCCCATTCAATAACATAAGGCCATGAGTCAAACTCTTAAGACAAACATTAAGCACTAAGCCCATTCCTCATGCCACATCTAACAATAGATGCTCACATGTCATTTTATGAGTCAAGGTTCATATGTCAATCCATATCACATCAAATTTCACTTGTTATGCGCCACGTTCAATTCCTTGTTCCACATGTCACGCATAAGCCATACAGTAATCACACATTTCCATTTCTTAAATGCATTCGACAGTCCACGTATGAGCCACTCATCAAGCGTGTATGTCAACACAAGACAAGTGTACATAAAGAGGAAGAGGAAGAGGTATGTTAAATACAGAGGGCCGAGAGGTTAATCAGAACTCCAAGTTATTTTTGGCAAGCGTTTCTCACACATGTTGTGTAGAACTCATGCACATGAGAAATCTCTGAGTCATTCAGTTGTGGAGTAATAATCTGATAGCAATAGTAATACAGAGTTCTTTGTATGGCGTGAAATTTACCGTTCGCTGCTTATTGATGACCTCCAATCTTCCCTGCGAGTATGTGGAAACAGATTTGGTCTATTTTTTCACATGAAATGTTACAGTGATTCGCCAACAATTAGGGTTTCAGTGTTGAACTTGGATGCGTTGAGGGATCGGCGAATCGAGGAGGATCTCTTCAATGGCTCGCCCGCAAAGCATCGATTTGTTCGACGCCTATTTTTGCAGGGCAGATTTGGACCACGATGGCATGATCAGTGGTGTCGAAGCCTTGGTCTTCTTTCAGGGGGGCAATTTTCCCAAGAAAGTACTTGCACAGATATGGATGGATGCTGATCAGAATGGCACAAGCTTCCTTGGAAGGGCACAATTTTACCTAAAAATCCTGATTTGAATCGTTCCAATGTCCTCCGTGAAGAATCCGAAGTGCGAAACAGTTGAGAGAAATTCTATGCAACATTATTTGATTTGAGTCATTCCAGGCTTGGAATCATCTTTTCCTTTGACAAAATCGTTGTCTTTTACTGTATTCTGTGAGTTATCATAACAGTAAATATTGAAGGAAATCCTTCTTCGGATTGCCAAGGCCATTGCTAAAGGTCCAAGAGATTTGAACCTGCAACTTTAAGATCTCCCAACCCAAGCGAGGTTGAGGCTGGTGATTTGTCAAGTATTGTGAGTGCGTTGATATGCGTTCTCAATGTTCAAACAACAAGAGGAGCTCCCTTGTCAAGAAAATAAGATCAACGTACAACACAAACAGATTGGAAGTAGTTCAAGCACAAATTTCAAGGTATAATCATTTTGAAACTCATATGAAGGACCAATGGTAGAAGGATATTTGTTCTTTATATATGAATTGATCCACTCTTGGATTAAATAAACAAGTTCCCAATAAATTAGTGTGAGATGAGGACAATATGAAATTGCAAGGGTGTTTTGACATGACAATTGCCAGATATGGCTACCAACAATCATTTCAGATATGGCTACCAACAATCATTTCAGGGAGTCTTTCCAATAAAATCCCTTGTGAGCTCGACAGCCCGCAAACAACAAGTTCAATTATTGGTTATGGGAGGTTTGAGATGCTTCTAAACATTGTGATGAGTTTGTATTATTGACATTGAAACAAATGCATTTATGATCCAGACAGAAAATCCTATCATTTTGAAAACCTCAGTACTTTCGACAACTTTGCCAGGAAACCTCTATCACTTGATGCACATTTGCTACCCATGGGATTTCCAGAAATCAGATCCATAATCACCAGGCCAGATCAAGAACATCAATTTCCCAACGATGGTATGAGTTGCAACATCGTTAATGAAAACAAGAAATTTGATTTGATCATGAAAGGTTTCCTTTTTGAGCAAAACAGAGCTTTCACCAGCATAGAAGGCGAAATTATAACCAATTAGCTGTTGAAAAGCAGAGCTTTCATTAGCTAACTAGCAAATTTCAAGGCGAAAGAGCTTATGAAACCTGTCATTGGCCAGAGAAGGAGTATGTTCGCCCAGATCGAAGTTTTACTCAGCCAAATCTCTTGAAAACTCTTTCTAAAGATAGATATTGAATTATAATGTCCAATCTATGATCCACTTTTGATGCAAAGGAGTTAGAGGAGGTGTCCAAGTTGATTTGGCACCTATTTTGGTGGCAATGAATTAGGGTTTATTTCCAAACTTGGAAAATTCGAATTTCATCTTCCTCAAGAGATATCAAACAACCTTGGAAGGCTTATCTGCACAGCACAGAGGTTCTACATGATCTGAAGACCATAGAATGAGGAATTGACTTCATTTTGAGGATCTCTTCCTCTCTTTTTGTAAAATTGTTTTGACTTTCTATCTTTAGCATATCTGATCCATTCTTCTAGTATCTGAATTTTTTTTATAAATCTATAAATCTGAAGATATGAGATGAACTAAGGGGGTTCAATCTTGGATACATTTTTCTACTGTACTAGACTCTTATCTTGATAATAGAATCACAGTCTTCTTTTGCTTTCATTGTCAGATTTTTTCATGTACTTCATTATTCTATACTTTACTTCAGTTTAGCTCAGCTTCTAAGAACTATTATCTTCTTATTAAGCTCATGAACTTGAATTAAAGGACTTCTTGCTATCTTGTATGACCCTGCACATTGTTGTATTTGGTTATCTAGACTAGTATTCTTCATACCCTGTTCCAATTACTTTGTCCGATTATTGATTTCTAAAAACACTGTCTTATTCGAATGCATGATAAGATCTCCTTTTCATTAGCCATTAATTTATCCCATTGATCCAAGCATACCTAATTATCATATTCTTAAGTTACCAAGCATCTTTGGCTTACAACCCCAAAGAGTTTCTTGGAGTCATAACACTACATACCACCAGAAATGGCATGACATGTACTATCCATATAGAATAGTGTTATCTGAAAATATATCATAACTCATATCGTTACCCATCAAACAAACTTGGATCCATTACCCAAACCTAGGGTCTCCAACTTCTCATGGCCATAACTCTCTAACCGTGAGAAATTATGTGACGTTCCACATACCGCCGGAAATGACATGACAAGCACTATCAATCTAGGATATTTTCCCTGACAAGTTCACTTTCCTTCATCTCATTATTCCACAATTAAGCATGGGTTCTCTTACTCCACAAAGCATCTTCCCGTGAGGGCTTTCACCATAAGGGGAACACTTTGGAGTTCATCCATATTTACTTCTTATCAACCATGACAAAACAATAATGAGTCATATTTACATCAAACAATATTGGGTCCATTACCCAAACCTTTGTGCTACGGGGCTTTCTTCAAGGCTTGACATCAATGACAACCAACCTTAATCAACATCAGCATATGTTCATGAAGACACACAAGTTAATAAAATATTAATTAAATATGCAAGTATCTCACAATGATTTGAATAAACAACTTTGTTAACTTCATTTTTTTTATATTTTTTGCATTTTAATGTTGGTCATAAATGTTTTATTATGTTTGATTAAGAACTAAACATAAAATAATTAAACAAAATTAAAGATTTTAATCACCTAGAATTAGGTGAAAATTTAATAAATTAAAGTTCAATTTTACTTTCCTACTTCATATCAAAATTACACCAATATTCAATCTCAATGATTTCATTGAGTCTCAATTAAACCCTCCCATACCGTCAATGCATTCTCCTAGTCTAACCATGTAAAATTTCATCGCATACAGTCACATTTTGAAGAAATTTCAATGTTGGCCCCATTCACTGCTCACTGTGTTGGGTTGGTTGATGACATTGAAGATGAGAGTGTTGGAAGATATTCCATGAAATTTCAAGAGCATCACAACCAATATTATGTAGATGGGAATGATGAAAATGATCAGAACGCATAATGAAGGTTCATGCAAACATGGATGATGTTAAAGATTGTGTGGGGACGTCAGACATCCTTGACTCTTCAAACCCTCACATACCATCAAGGCACGTGTCTCATATAACCATGTCAAATTTTGACATAACCCCTAACCCTTAAGCCATTGACCCTTAAAACCTTAAGCCTTAATCTCTAAACCCTTAAGCCCTCAACCTTAGTTAATCACTAATCCCTTAACACAAAAACCCTAAATCTCCTAACCCCTAAGATATCAACCCTTAAACACTTAAAAACTAATCCCTAATCCCTTAATACATAAAACGTCATTCCATAAGCACTTAAACATTAATCCCCTAGCCCATAATCCCTAATCCATTAACCATTAAACTACCTAACCCATAAGCGCCAAATCCCTTATCTCTTTACCCTTAATCCCTAATTCTCTTAACCCTTAATCCTTGTACCCCAAATGCCTAAATCCCATAATCCTCAAAGCCCCTATCCACTTAATCCCCAACACCTCAACTAATTAACTATTTAGGCACATCCGACACTAAACCTTATTCACTGCTCATCGTGCAACATTAATGGATGACATTGGTGATGGGTGTGTTGGAAGACGTTAATCCATGACATTTTAAGAGAGTTTAGATAAGCATTCTATAGATGTGAATGCTGAATGATGACAATGAGACTGCACGATGAACATTGATGTAAACGTGGATGATCTCAAATATTATATGGGGACATCACGTATCATTGAGTCTTGAAACCCTCACATACTGTAAAGGCATGCGTCTATTCTAACCATGTCAAATTTCAATGCATATAGTCACAATTTGAAGAAATTTCAACGTTGGCCCCATTCATTGCTCACCGTGCGACATCAGTGGATGACATTGGTGATTGGCGTGTTGGAAGAGGTTCCATGAAATTTCAAAAGAGTTATAACAAATCCCTAACCCCTGATCCATTGACCCTTAAATCCTTAAGCCCTAATCCATGATTAGCCCTTAAGGCCTCAACCTTAGTTAATCAATAATCCCTTAACACAAAATCCCTAAATCCCCTAACCCCTAAGCCATCGACCCTTAAACACTTCACACTAATCCCTATTACCTTAATCCATAAACCCCTATGCACTAAGCACTTAAACATTAATCGCCTAGTCCATAATCCCTAATCCATTAACCATTAAACTACCTAACCCGTAAGTGCCAAATCCCTTAGCTCTTAACCCTTAATCCCTTAAACCCTAACCCCTAATCCATTATCCCTTAATCCCTATACCACAAATCCCTAAATCCCATAATCCTTAAAGGCCCTAATCACTTAACCCCCAACACCTCAACTAATTAACTATTTAGGCTAATCTGGCTACATTTGGCGCTAAATCCAACACTACTTCTAGTGCAATTTCTGGTGCTAACTGGGGTGCTAAATCAGGCGCTAAATGGGGTGCTATTTTTGGAGCTAAAGGGGGTTCTATTTCTAGCACTAAATGAGGTGCAATTTTCGACACTAAATGGGGCACAATTTCCAGCACTATTAACGCCTAAATTTTGTGGTCAGCGCAAAAAATGCCATAAATTGCTCCATCTCGATAAATAACGTCGACTTATTCAAAATATTGAAGAAAAATACACTAAAACCAACTTTGGAAGAAAAAATGGGAGCAAATCACAGGGATTTGTTGTAGTGATCCTGAGTGAATTTACTGTTGATGGAAATCTCTTGATGAGCAAAAGAGGATGGAGCTATGATAGAGAAGATTTAAGGTTGATAGGAGAAGCTAAAATTTGATACCCCATCCCTTAAAAAGGTACTTAGGGGTTGGGTCTGTTACAACATTAATGATGGCGATCCGGGGGATGATTGTCACGAAGGCCAAGAAAGCCCTCAAGACATAGTTGATGCAAGGTCTATACCCTCACAACGAAGCAATATCAATGTTTATTATGGTAAGTTTAGGTAGTCAGATGAGGGTGAAATCCTGCACGAGCCAGATGATGAGCTCATGATCTCGCATAATGCAAATATTCATGCCTAGACTGAACCATGAACATTTGGTATGACTACCGAAGGGAGACATTCGAGTCCCTTGGCAAATAAATGGTTGACGAAGTGATATCGTTGTTGTTTCTCTCTGGTATGTTTGGATATTCTCTAATTTCTTGGAAACTTTGCTTCTCTCTTCAATTTCTTTGGTTTACATTGTTATGGCTCCACAAGGATGTAAACCTTGCTTTGTCTTTGTGGGGACATCGCAGGATATCAAGGCAATGGTTGCAGTTGCATAATTTTATGAGGAATTTGTTGGGTATGTGTTATATTCTTTGCATGTGTGTGTGGGCGTGTCATATTCGACAACTGCATCTGACGATCCCAAATTCCTTCTCTCTTTGTGTCGTGTGCATCGGGCGCTTTCCTGGGGGGTCCCAGGGGGCCAGGTTTTCCCCCCCTAGTTACGCGCAGCGTTCGAGGCAACGCCCCAAAATTGTTTTTGGGCGGTTTTTGCTAATTTAGTAGATTTTGCTATTTTTAGCAGATTTTTAAATTAATCCTGGATTAAGGGATTAGGGTTTTGGTATCTACAAAATACCTAAAACATTGTATGTATTGTATGGTAAATGGTGAAATTAATACAATGAAGAGTTGAAAGGTGCGGCACCAAGGAAGGTTGGTTTTCTCTCGGTTAAGGGTTTCCAGCGTAAACATTTGTGTACTATGTGTATGAGCCATTGATTAATCTCTGTTTTTCTTAAGAATCTATATGCATTTCTTTACTTCACAGGTTTAAAACTTATAGAATTTGTGCTAGAGGAAGATAAGGCCAAAATGTTGACACTGGAGGCAGAGGTTAGACTGGTAAGGGAGTTCGAAGATGAGGTAGAGGTGGAGCATTAGGTGGACGGCCTGATTCCAGATCTTGGTTGTACCAGAAATAGAAATTCAAAGTTCTTTCTAACTCTAGATGTATATTTTCATACCAAAACTATGGTAGCCTGGGTTATGATTCCCAAGGATGAGGACTTTTGACAGCTCATATGCCAAATGGAAACTCTGGAAGCTGATAATGCATATCTTATGGATGTCATGACCTGGATTGCGCATTCACATGGAGGTTCTTTCCATCCTCCTCTTGCACCTTATCCATGGGAGGAATCATCTGTTGTAGCTGCTCAAAGGGAGGTCTTAGGCCCATCTCATTCTTAGGTTCCTTGTGACCAGGGCTAGCAGGCTTCATAGTCTTTACAACAGTTCTTTTTTACATCTAGTTTTTTATGTCATAGAGGGTATTAGTAGTCACTTTAGACTCAATTGGACATATGGATTTCAGATTTCAAGACTTAATCTACTCCTCTAGCCTAATTTCCCTTCCAAGGTAAGAATATTTTTTACTTTTTTTATCTCAAAAGACTCTCATGATCTCTTTCGACATTGAATGAGTTAACACTCCCTTGAATTTTTTTTTCATATTAATATATCTTAATATATCTTTTTCTGGAATCAATTAAGACTCTATTGAATTTTTTTGTTCATATTAATATAGCTTTGACTAACTTTAAAAAAATTACAATAATAATTATTATATATGTACTATTCTTACCTAAATAATGTTTATTAATTTATGATATTTAAAATTTATTTAAAATTATTTCTGACGTCAATTCAATCCATAGTCCACTCTTTTCCTTGTGATTTCCTTGCAATTTCCTTTGTGTAATTGTCTTCCTCTCCACGTTTCATTTTTTTAATAGTTGTTCTCTCTTTCCGACCTCCTAGTAATCCCTCACTTTCTAGATATGTGTTAGTTGGAAAGAGAGAACAATTGTTATACGAAATCTTGTTGGGAAAACGAAAGATGGAGGGATCGGAAATACCTGTGGAGAGAACAAACAAACAAATCCAGTTTTCAGGTAAAAAAATGGGTCTAAATCCGGCTAGATTTTCAGGGGTAGCCTGACTTTCACATAATCAAAGTTTCATGTATTTTAAAATTATATTTAGGGGTTTTTCTTTCCTTTCATCTCTGTGCCCTACCCTCCACCACTCAATCGTCGAAAATTTGCACGCTTTCACTCGACTTCTCGAACTGTATTTTGTCATAATAAAGAAAAAATGGGAGTATTGACTTGACGTCCTCCAAAACCTGTGAAATGTCCGTATTGATTTGATTTCGCTACAGATTTTCTTTTAAAAGTGCACGAGAGTGTTGGAATTAGGTTTCATTGTTAATTTGGCTAAGATGACCTACTTAGATCTATTGAAAAATATAATTATTAGCAACATTTCTAAAGCCATTTTCAATTTGACCAAGTTGATCTAAGATTTTTCTTTAAACGAATTCACTAGCAACATCCCTAAAGGCATTCTCAATTTGACCAAGTTGTCGTACTTAGATCTCTCTCAAAATGAACTCACCGACAACATCCCTAAATCGATTCTTAATTTGACCAAGTTTCCGTACTTAAATCTCTCTCAAAATGAACTCATTGGAAACATCCCTAAAGAAATTCTCAGTTTGACTCAATTAAGAAAATTATATCTTTATTAAAATATGCTCATTGATAGAATTTCTATAACCCATTCCAATTTGAGTCAATTGACTAACCTAGATTTTAATGATAATAAGCTCACCAGTCACATCCCTAAAGCCTTTGCCAATTTAAAGTAGCTTGAATCCTTATCTCTCTCAAACAACAATCTCATAGGGACAATTCCAAGAGCCATAGGAAAACTTCATTCCTTGGAGTACTTATATTTATATTCAAACAAATTCATTGGGCAAATCCCATATAGCATAGGTCAGTCTCTTGTGAAACTAAACATATATAATAATAGTTTTTCTGGAGGTATTCTTGATAGTATTAATGGTTTAATTTCACTTCAATGATTATATCTACAAAAATACAACTTGGAGGGACCTATTCCTACCATGTGCATCTACACTTCTTTAGAATATTTCTCAGTTCATTCTAACAATTTTTTTGGGACTCTATCCTCATCTTTGGCCAACTATACTCAACTTACAACATTATATTTAAGGAATAATGCATTCACATGTGAGATTCCTTCATACCTCGCAAATTTCAGTGAATTGTGAGTTTTAAGCATTGGTTGCAATAATCTTTATGGTAACATTCCTCAATGGATCACAAACCTCACCAAATTATTTGTGTTGGATTTATCCAACAATAGATTTAGTGGAAGAATACTATATGGTCTTGTAAGACTTCAAGGATTTGCAATGAATATGGGATATTATCGTTTGCTTGAAATAGAAATTTACATTAAAGGGTATTAGAATGATTTGCCATATATTGAGAACATAAACATTATATTTTATTTGTCTAAGAATAATCTTACAAGATAAATCCCTATAAGAATAGGAAGTATGAGGAGCTTGTGATTGCTAAATTTATCTAGGAACCAATTGGAAGGAAAAATAAATGCATGTATTAGTGAGATGTCTACTTTGGAGCAGTTAGACTTGGACAAAATTCATTTGAATGGAGCAATTCCTCAAGAGATTTCTAAATTATCAATGATGGCTTATCTAAATGTTTCATCTAATAATATCTACAGACCAATCCCAACAAGAACACAATTTTCTACTTTTGATAAGTCTTCATTTCAGAGTAAAAAGTGCTTATATGGGCTTTCTCTACCACCATGCAATCAGAAAACACTTCCTAGAGCCAATGGAAGTCAAATTAATATTAAAAGAGGATGGTTGAGCCATGTGAATGAAAAAATGTCTTTGATGGCATTAGGGATAGGACTAGGGATTTTATTTGGGGGAGTTGTTTATTTTTTCATTGCTTGGGACAAAGCAAGATGTTGGGTGATGGGTTTTTCTCCCAACAACACACAAAGTCCCTTTTATGGTCTCTATCGATTCCCTACAGAGCTCAATGACACTTATCCATATGTCTCACTATATTAATGTATGTAATGTCACTTAATGGTATAGTGTTTGAATGTCATTTGCCCATATGTCTTGATGTCTTATTATATGTAATGTCACTTAATGGCATAATGTTTGAATGTCGGTAAATTATCTTTATGAAAGAATGTAAAATACAATTAAAATAATTTCTTTGAATTTTTTTTATTTATCAATGTACAAACATATAGGTGGAGAAAAGTTTGAGACTCATTTTATACTTATATTATCATATTTATTGAATTATTTTTACTATTGAAGAAGCATGTAATGATTAATAACAAATGCAAAATATGAATGGAAAACCTTGTAAAACCAACATAGATCCATTTTAACTTTGTATCTATCAAGCATAAAGAGGGATGCAATCCATTTTGAGGGAGAAAAACTTGAGGAAGGTTTGCACCTCGATAGATTTAATCATTTTAGTGTTTTATAGACCCAGAGTTAAGAAAAATTTACATCAGTTTAGAGTCAATAGAGGATTGGATGCCAATTCACACCATCCTAGCATATCCTTATCACAAACACTTTATTTATCAACTACTCCTAATTTACGTAACCAATGTACATCAATATCAATGGAAGAGCATTACTTAGTGATATATTACATTAATATATTGTCTTAATGCTTTAATCAATAGGAGGTATTTTTCAGTTTTGAAATTTATTATCCCCATTTTGTGGGATAACTAAGGAGATGATGTCTCGAGGCCCTCAGGTTGCAGATATGGAGTGCAGAGAGACCACATGACTGACAGTGTCCACTTGCACATATGAAAGCCCACTCTATCACCACATTCTAATCCATTGTCAGCGCATCCACCACACCAGCTAGCTTCTGGGAGGAAGATGGGTCTTTCTCATTGCGATACAAGTTAGGTATTCTGGTAGGTAATCACCCTAATATTTGAGGCATTTAAACATGTTGTATTTAAGTTTCTTTTGATTATAGAATGTCTTCTTGGACATTATGATTTTGACCCTGTTTCACCTCGGTGAGTGTCATAGATTTCCTAGTAAGCGGACAAACTTTGGGGAAGGTTTTTGACTAGGGGTCCCTTAAGGTGTTATCATACCATTCCTGACCATACTTACCACCTTCCACTCATTATACTCCCATCATATTGTCTTCTTCTAGGCCCTTTGACTTTAGTGACCCAAGAAGGGCATGTACCTCATTTCATACGAATAAGGGGATGAAGGCCCCAAGGGATTGATGTTGGATAAAAAAGATAAAATCCTAAATATAGACCTTCCATACGCTTTGCCCAGGGATCCACAAGAAAGCAATGAAACACTTCTCTATAAGATACAGGGGACCTACAAAAATAAATGATAGTGAATGCTTAAGGGGTTAGTTGGAGGATGGGAGGTCTTGTAACGAGCCAACCTATCATGATCATGGGCATTTAGCAGTATGACTCTACCATCATCTAGTCACCAAGCCAAGGTAGTGGTTCTTAGTTACACAACTGAGAGAAAGGGGGTCTCATCACGATCCAAGCTTCTCATTTCCACGAGGTATTTTTGAATTACACTGTCGTTATCTAGACACCAAACCAGGACACTGGCCTTCAACTTGTTCCTTAAAACATGAAAGAAATATAAGAAGAAAGAATGGCAAGAAAATGGACATGGAAAAAATGCATCACAAACGAAGGTGCCACACACCCTCTACAAAGGCACCCATAAATGAGATAGTATGAGCCCTTGTATGTCATGAAACTCATTGACCTATAAAGTCTAAATCCATTTCCACCTCATCATCCATTACATGAATTTGAAAGGCCATCCTTGGGAGCATCCCCTACTTGAGGGTTTTGGTCTACCCAATAAGACTTTTATGACACCCCTCTCATACTTAAAATTGGTCAAGTGTATAGGGTCTTTGAGAATTTGTTTAATTTGATGAGGTAGTTTTGATGCACATGTTTAGGTGACTTACTTATTAGATGTGGTTTACACTTGTCATGATATCTTTGACTTCATATATTTGGAGGGCGTACCCTTTTGTTTTGCAGGGCCTTGCTTGGTGGCCAGTTTGTGGAGAACAAGCCTAGCTTGGGCTTCCATGGCAAAAAAAGTCCACAGGTTGGATGTTGTAGGCCCGCACATTAGATCAAAGAGACATACCTTTGGAGGCTTACATGGAATCATGGAGGATCTTACCCAACCCCTATTACCCAAATGACTTTCCTAGGAGAGGCAAAACATCACTTTTTTTATGATTGACGTCATGCTTGAGGGGGTTTGGTGGTGATGGAGTTATTGCACATTGACACTTGGCATGTTTTGATCGGAGGAGACATGGATTGACCCTAGCACATGATGAGGAGGTTCAAGGATCCCCAACAACCTCCATTTTCTTCTCCAACGACTTGCTCAAAGTGTCAAAGCATCCCCTAAAGGGGCGACACCTTCTTATTTTTAGGGTTTCTATTTTGTTAAAGTGGAAATTAAATATTATTATTTGGTTCAAGGGGTAAGATAAGGGTTGTTAACCCCTTATCTTATGTTTTTCAGGCCTGAAGAGATAGGTTTTTAAGCTTGAAGAGTGAACTCTTGTGTGAGTTGCACTAAAACAACAAGTGTTTGTTGTTGGTTTGCCGATAATTTTCCTAGCAACAATTTCCCTTGAGTTTCTAGTTGAGAGATTCCTAGCTACATGTACCAGAGAGACCCTGATAAATGAATGGGACACCCGAGAGAATGATATTAGTGAAGGGGTACATTCCTTAGGTTGGACAGGTCAAGAGGAAGAGAGCTGGTGGAAAATCAATATATTTTTAAGAGAATATAAGTTGGGTTGAGAGTTTTATGAACTGTGAGTGGACTGTGTAAGACCACCCTCTTTTATGGATTCCTAGCCTTAGCTCGAGGGTGAATGGCTGTTGATATTTGGAATAGTCAGTCTATGGTTGGGTGGAACTTCCGCCCCAAGCAGCTGGTTGCACGATTGTTGTCAAAAGATAAGTGTTTTATCTTGTTGTTGTGTTAAATTGTGTATTTAATTGTTGTGCATGAACTTTGTGTATTTGGAAGTGATTTATATGTTGTTGTAATGAGTTGTTTAATTTCATTTCATGTTGATTATTCGCATGCTATAGATGCTTCTATTTTGTGTTTATACATAGTAGCTAAATCTATTTTAATTTGTAACCGAAATCTACAGGAAATGAGTTAACTGTAAATGAATTAAATCAATTAGTAAAATTTTCATTTTTTAAGAGTATTTTGCACTGTAATGTCGATCAGATGGGTTGGGGGATGTTACATTATGGTATTAGAGATCTGGTTCAAACATTGGGCTTGTATGGGCTCGAACCAGAGAGAATCGATAAAATTCATTGTTGTATATTTTGTTTGTGACCGATTTAGGGAAAAAAAAAGATTTTAGAGAGAAATCCCCAATTTTGTTAGTGAAATTTGAGTTTTGATGACTTCAGACAGTTTGAGAGGGTTCATGGAGTACAGCGGTGAACTTGTAGATCGAAATTTGACCTGTAATGGTAAAAATTTAAGTTTTAATGGCTGCCTGCAAAGTTACAGGCAGTTTGGTGGATCGACGGTTGCGATCTCTTTTGAACTCGAGATCAACAACTGGGATTCACTATGATAAATTTAAAAATTCGTAATGTTTCATCCATTTGAAAGGATAATCCAATCGATTACCAATATTCATTTCAAGGGATGGGAAATGGATCAGATTGAGGGTTTGTATTCTTGGGCTTTGGTTTAAAATTTTCTAAGTGTGAGGTTCGACAATAGAATCCACTCATGGTCAGATTGACGAGTTTGGAAAAGTGTTGGAAATTTGCAAAGAGAAGTCATCGATAACCAATGGGTCGGTGGTTAGAGGTCAACCGAATTCGATGAAGTATTTCAAATCAAGCAAGAGAAGTTGTCTATGGCTGATGTGATGATGGTTTGAAGTTGGTAGAAGTCAACGAGGTGTTCGGGTTGTTCAAGAGAATTGGTCGATGGCCGATGGGGGAAAGTGGATGATGAAGTCATCATCCACGTGTCATTCCATTTCAACATCCAATTTTCATGCCACGCCACCCAAGTTGACACCTTAGGATGACATGTCATGCCATGTCATTCATTGTCACGTTAGCCAACAGAAGTGGCCGATGGTCAAATCGATCGATTTGGAAAAGCGTTCGAAAGTCATCAGGGATCATTGATCACTGATGGGTCGGTGGTCGAGAATGGGTAGATTCAGTGGGTATTTTTTAATTCTCCCACAAATATCTCCAAAGACAGATTTAGGAGTTATTTGAAAATCGAGTGCCAGGGAAATGGACTGATGATCGACAGTCAGGTCGGTAGCTTTGGAAAAATGTTTTGTGCATCCAAAGGATGATACCAATCATCGATGGTCGACAAGATCAGATCAATGGTTGTTGTGTATTATGATTTTATATCACCTATTAATATTTGAAGGAATGTTATAGTAGTAAAAAAGTGAATTTTGTGTGGAATATTCCGAAATTTTCATATTTTTGAAGGTCATTAACTTGAGGGGCATTTTTTAGGCCGTAAATGATATTTTTAGCAACTCAAAACCCACTAGAACATATTGTACCTCTGTGTATCAAGTTACACTTTGTCTCTATAGTTAAAATAAAATAACTTGAATAAATCTATCCAACGAGCTAAACAGTTCGTGAAACAGAGCTCGTATAAGAAAGTTATAGCCAAAACAGTGAGGGTCATATTTTGGCACTAGTATTACTTCTAGAGGGCATAACTCTATGATAGGAAGTTTCTTTGTGGCACAGAAGTAGTGGATGGAAATATTATGGACCATAGAAGCTAGCGGTGGACCAATATTTTGTTTATGGGCACCTGAAAATGTGCAGGAAGAGAAATAAGACACCTGTAGCATACATGAGTAAATTGAGTAAAACGACCTAAACTTCTTCGGACCATAACTTTAAACTCGGAGCTCGGATTTGAGAAAACAAATATTAATTGGAAAGGTATTGAGGAGTAGAATACATATGGAAACCTGAAATTTTGATTTGGGCAATTAAATTTTTCAGAAATTAATAAATAGAATTTTGTGGCAATAAAAAGAGTGGAATTGCAACATGTAGTTGTTCTAACTTTTCACTCAGAATTCAGATTGAGGCATGAGTATAGTCATTGGGAAGATGTTTCGGGGAGGAATGCATCAAGAAAATAAAAAATTTGAATTGGTGCAATGTGTCCCTCATAAATTGATGAAGAAATAACCTATAGTCTATTTAATGAAATGTTTTATGCTATGCATATTTTTAACAATAATTATTATATGCACATTTCTTGCAAAATTAGAGGTACAGAAATAAACTTTATTTCTTATATGAGGACTGGAGACATGGAATATTTTCAAGGATATTACAACCATGAGGAAGAGATCATAGGTCTTCATGTCAGCGTGGGTAATGTTGATATGAAGTCAAATGGGAGAAGAGATAGGCAAGATCCTGTCACTATGAGGACCCTGTATAGGGAAGTGTAGAGCTACATATATGATAATGAAAGGATTATGAAGGCTCAGGAATATATACTTTAGAGATTGAACATGTTTCATAAGCAAGTCAAGAAGGATTCTGGCACCAAGAAAGAAACTAGTGCTAAACAAGTATCAACATCTAGATCCCATAGAAAAGGGGATGATCATGGAAATGATAGGAAGTAAAGAAGAATGAGAAGGAACCATCATTCTCCATGTCATTCCACTAGAATAACTCATGAAATTTTAGTACTGGGAAGCAGCTCAAGTGTTTCTCTTGTTCAGAGGAAAAGAAGAATGCCTGAGGCAGGCATCTTGGAAGGTGAACTCAGGAAAATAAAGCCACCTACTTTCAATGGTGAACATAAGAAAGGAGAAGAGGAGGAGGCATAGCTATTGGAAATGAATAAATAGTTGCAGTTGCATGATTACCCATCCCGAGTAGAAGCTAGAATTACCACCTACCACTTAAAAGGGAAGGCAACCATGTGGTGGGATCAACTTAAGAAAGCCAATAACCTCGATGAGAAAAGGATATCATGGAGGAAATTCAAAGGATATTTCCAAGAGAAATATTTGTCTGAGAATTAGTATGAGAGAAATATGAAAGAGTTCTTTGAACTTAATCTGGGAACCATGACAATGGAGGAATATGAGAAGCGGTTATTTGAATTGTTGAAGTATGTTGACTTCATATAAGAGGAGAAGGTTAAAATCCAAAGGTTTCTAAGTGGGTTACCCACCTTCTACGGTGACAAGATTAAATATGATAACCCCAATACCTTGGAGGAAACCATAAGGAGAGAAAGGCACCTTTATGAGAAAAGAAAAGGAAGGCCAGTGTTCCAAAAGGCTTGGAATGACAAGATGAAAGGGAAAAGGGATCAAAGGCAAAAAGGATTTAAGCCACCATTTTTCAGAAATAACTCCCAAGCAAATCAACAAGGCTAAGAATCCCAAAATTATCAAAAGAGTGCAGATTCATTTGGGAAAAGGTCAAGGTATCAACATGTTCAATGTTGGGGTTGTGAGGGGAATCACTTATATAGGGACCGCCCTCACAAAGGAGAAAGAATGAGGACTGTCCTATTGGAGTTACTTCACACACACCTAGGCTTTATTTTTCCTAAGTTTTTTCCTTATTTATTAGTCATTATCCAGTCTCCTATATTTTAGAAGAGAATATTCCACCTGGAGAATATTCTCTTTCAGTTGACACTTTAGTTTGACTAGTTGAGTTGAGTTTAGATGTTGCATTGGTTTTATCACCATGCAACATTTGGATCATCACCATGCTAACTTGACCTTTCCTTGGGATCATCACCAAAATGGCGCATTAGCCTTGACTCCCTAAGTTAACTCCTCACTACTCATTGTTCAATTAGTTAACTGAAGACTAGTTGACTAGTTAACTCAACTAGGTGCCAGTTCACTCCCGTAACTGACTGAGAGACTAGACTAAGTGGTAGTTCACTCCCGTAACTTCCTGAGATACTAGACTAGGTGGCAGTTAACTCCCATAACTGTTGGTGTGTGTCTAGATCACTCTAGACCACCACTATGGCACATCGATTCACCTCCAGTGCACACTCATTGAGCTATATAGAGTATATCATGTGTAAACTATTCATTATTCAAAATGCTTAATGAGAATTCTTTCATTCTTTCTCTCCTTCTTCTTCTTTCTCCAATTATCTCTACAAATGTGTGTATTATTGTTTAGCTAGATCTATTTTATGTAGGTTCAACACATTTACATGGTATCAGAGCCAACAGATTGCTAAGAAAAAGCTACACCAAAATTGTTTGCAGGTACAAAAGATTGAAGACATCGAAAAGATGGAATTCCAAAAAGAATTCATTCTTACACGTTACAACTATTTTGCATGGAAGGATAAAATAGCCATACATCTTCAATCCAAAGGGTTGTATAGGTTAACCATGAATACATATACAGAGACGACATCAGCAATAGAAAAATCCAAGTACTTAAATCGCATGGATGAGGCACTCAGAACAATTTGCAGTCTTATTTCTCCCGATATCCTTTTTCATATATCTTCCCGTAAGACTTCCAATGAAGCCTGGACCATCTTGGAAGGGCTCTTTGGAAAATAGGATGAGATGAGGGGACACATGTTGGAGGTGGAACTGCTTACATTGGATCCAAAAAGCTTCGAGAATATCCAAGATTTCTTTACAAAATTCAAGGATTTACTGTCGCAACTCAAAGCTTACGGGGTTGACAAATAGAAGGAGGAGAAACAAATGGTTCTTACCATTATCTCCAATATTGGTCCTGAATTATTTGTATTCGTATCTACATTCCATACTGTCAGATTCACCTCTAGAGCCACCTAGAAGATGCCTTCTCTTGAGGACTTTATCGAATCCCTGACACAAGAGCAAACCAGTCTCATCAACATGGGCATAAACAAAGGCCCAAGGGAGCATGCACTCACTGTGCATGATGGAAGCCACAAATATCAAAAATCTAAATATAAAGATAAGAGAAAAGCTCATGCACATCCGAAGAAGGAAGGGTACACAAAACCCTTCACCGATGCCTCTGGATCCAAAGGAGAAAAGGGAATAAAAGGAGATAAATGCACATACAGTCACAAAGGATTCCATCCAAAATCTGCATGCATGCAAAAACAAATAGATCCTATGTCTCAAATACTTCAACAAAACAACCTTGGAGATCGCATCCCCGAGGGTGCAAAGAAGAAGAAGCTAGAAGATCTAAATTCCAATAAAGGAAATTCTAGCCATGCCTTGATTGCAATCAACTCCTCTCTCGATGCTTGGATCGTTGATTCAGGAGCATCACATCACATGGCTGCATCAGAAGCAGTCTATTCTTCTTTGGATGCATGCAAAGGTCCTTCTATTCTGATGGGGGACAAATCTTCTATCGAAGTCACCGGCAAAGGAAGGATTGAAATCACCAATGGAAGTTTCGAGAATGTGTTGCATGTTCCCAACCTTTCTGTCAACCTTCTCTCCATATATTAGATGAGGAATTCCAGCACCGAAAAGAAAGTCATCTTCAGACCAAATTTCATGGACATTTACAACATGCAAACCAACTCCAGGGTTGCTACCAGTGAGGTAAATCATCAGTCTAGATTGTATACATTTTATGAATTCATTGAACCTGATTCTGCTTCACCACTTACTCATGCTAATGAAAGTAGTAGTATATGGCGCAAATAGTTTGGACATTTGAATTTCATATACATGCAACAACTTAGCAAGCACAAATTATTTTATGGTCTACCAGACATCCATTTCTCCAAGGGAGTATGTGAGGGATGTGTTCTCGGAAAACACCCTCAAGAGAAATTCGACAAGGGAAAGTCTCAACAAGCTTTCCCACCTTTAGATCTGATCCACAATGACCTCATGGGTCCTTTTCCACATCCATTGATAAACAAAGCGAGGTTTGTTCTCATTTTTGTTGACTATTTCTCACGTTTTACATGGATCTACTTTCTCCGGAAAAAATCTGAGGTCTTTAAACACCTCAAAGATTTCAAAGCCCTGGTTAAGACACATTCTAGAGAGAAAATCAAAGTCCTCCAAACTGATAATAGAGGAGAGTATGTAAATCATGATATCCATAATCTTTTCCATGAGGTAGGGATTCATTTACAGCACACAGTTCCCTATACTCCGCAGCAAAATGGAGTTGCTGAACAAGAAAACCGATCTCTAAAGAATATGGCATCTTGCATGCTTCATGTAAAGTCACTACCACAGAGACTATGGGCCAAAGCACTTAATTGTGCAACATACATCCAAAACATATCTCCCCATAGATCTGTCAAGGACAAGACCCCCCTATGAGGTTTGGAGCGGCCTCAAACCAAAAGTGAACCACTTTTGCATTTTCGGTTCACCTGCATGGGCCCGGATTCCCTCTGAAAAGAGGAAGGCACTTGATCCACAGAGCACTGAGTGCATTTTTGTTGGATAACCCAACAGTGTGAATGGATATCGGCTTATTGATCTTTCCTCAGATCGTCTCATCATTGAGTGTAGTGTCCAATTCGAGGAAAGTGTCTCACATGTACCTCAGCAGTCGCATGCATCTACACCTTCACTCTTCCACCTACCCGAGATGATGAGAATGCACATGTTGAATCTTCTTCAGATGAGAGTTCTGATTCAGAGGACTCAGATGATTCAGATTCATATTCAGAGTCAGTATAGTCAGATGTAGAGTCACAGAATCCAGATGCAGTTGCAGAGTCAGAGCAGAGGCCCAAGTGGGCACCAACTACTCTTCAGGATGTTGGGGATCTCATTGGTGATCCAGCTGATACCAGGATGAATTGATCTATTTTCGAGGATCCTCCTGTTGCACTCACTTCCACTAAACCATTTCCCTCCAGGCATATTTTCTTGGTTCAGTCTTCAAATCCATAGTCTTATGGAAAGGCTACTGGAAATCCCTTTTGGGAATCCACCATGTAGGAGGAGTAAAACTCCCTCCTCGAGAACCGTACTTGGGATCCGGTTCCCCTTCCTTCTGGGAGGAAAAATTTCAGATTCAAATGGGTCTACAGAACCAAGAGCGCAATGGATGGATAGATCAACAGATACAAAGCCAGGCTTGTCGCCAAAGGCTTTCAGCAGGTTCATGGTATTGACTATGATGAGACCTTCGCTCCAGTAGCGAAGATGGAGTCCATATGATTGGCACTTTCCATTACAGAAGCCAAGGGAAGGGAAGTCCATCAGATGGACATGAATAATGCATTTCTTCATAGTGATATCTCTGAGGAGATATACATCGAGCATCCCCAGGGATTTATGCAGGACTCCTCTTTGGTTTGTCAATTGAAGAAGTCACTTTATGGCCTCAAGCACGCTATGAGGGCATGGTATTCCAAGATGGATTCATACCTATTGTCACAGAACTTCGTATGTTGTAAATCAGACCCGAATGTCTACATGCTCAGGACGATTGATTCACTTCTACTTTTAGTTCTGTATGTCGATGATTTGTTGATCACCGGGTGCTCGACTTCACCGATTTTCGTAGTCAAGAGGATTCTTCATGATAGGTTTTTGATGACAGACATGGGTTCACTACACTTCCTCCTTGGACTCAAGATCATTCAGGATGCATCAGGCATCAAACTGTCTTAGACCAAGTATGCATGAGATCTCCTTGAGATATTTCACATGACAGACTGCAAGTCTACTCCGACTCCCTTCCTATCAAGAGTCAAGCTTGAGGATGGCGGGGAGACTCCACTAGTTGACAACACACTATAAAGACAACTAGTGGGGATCTTGTTGTATCTCACACACTCCAGACCAGACTTCTCATATGCAGTTGGCACAGTTTCCAGGTTCATGCAGGAGCCGCATGAGCTACATTGGAAAGTTGCAATGTGTATCCTTCGATATGTATAGGGCACCATCACCTTTGGGATTTATTATGCAATAGACTCTACATTAGATCTCATCATGTTTACTGATTTCGACTGGACTGGTGATAGCATTGATCGCAAGTCCACATATGGTTACTCACTCAGTCCTGAAGCAAGCTGTCATTGCTCTATCTTCAACCAAGGCAGAGTACAAAGGGGTATTTAACATAACCATTCAGGCTATGTGGCTACAACATTTTATCATTGAGTTGGGCATTAATTTTCATCGGTCGATCATCATCTGGTGTGACAACGAGAGCACTATGAATTTCTATAGAGATCCATTTCAGAGACAACGGATGAAGCACATCAAGATCCACATGCACTACATCCGGGACTTAGTACACGAGGGGATAATTGACTTATAGTTCTGTCCTTTAGCAAAACATACGACAAACATCTTCACCAAGACCTTCACTAAGAAAAAGTTCAATTCTCTGTGAAGTTTTCTTGGAGTGAAGGACACAGTTGCCTAGAAACTGTAGTTCTTCTTTTTACATACACTGTACCTCGAGGGGGGGTTTTTCCCATGAGGTTTTCCCCCTTTCCTCACTTTATTTTCAGTGTATATTTTGTATTTGGGTACCTAACATGGCCCCATTGCCGAGACCCATTCTTTATTTTCACCATAGTGATGTTTAGGGGGGGTGTTGGAGTTACTTCACACACACCTAGGATTTATTGTTCCTAGGTTTTTTCCTTGTTTATTAGTCATAACTAGTCATTATCCAGTCTCCTATATTTTAGAAGAGAATATTCCACCTGGAGAATATTCTCTTTCAGTTGACACTTCAGTTTGACTAGTTGAGTTGAGTTTAGATGTTGCATTGGTTTTATCACCATGCAACATTGGGATCATCACCATGCTAATTCGACCTTTCCTTGGGATCATCACCAAATTGGTGCATTAGCCTTGATTCCCTGAGTTAACTCCTCACTACTCACTGTTCAGTCAGTTAACTGAAGACTAGTTGACTAGTTAACTCAAATAGGTGGCATTTCACTCCCGTAACTACTTGAGAGACTAGACTAGGTGGCAGTTCACTCCCATAACTACCTAAGAGACTAGACTAGGTGGCATTTCACTCCCGTAATTATTGGTGTGTGTCCATATAACTATAGACCACCACTATGGCACATTGGTTCACCTCCAGTGCACACTCATTGAGCTATACAAAGTATATAATGTGTAAACTATTCATTATTCAAAACGGTTAATGAGAATTATTTCATTCTTTCTCTCCTTCTTCTTCTTTCTCCAATTCTCTTTGCAAATGTGTGTATTATTGTTTAGCTAGATCTATTTTGTGTAGGTTCAACACATTTGCATGTCCACAACATTTAAGAGGATGAAAAAGTGGAAGAGATGGGAGGAAGCATGCCAAGGATTTATGCAGCCTTGGACAACAAGCAAGAAGAGTATCAATCCCCCATGATCAAAGTGGAAGGTAAGATTGAAAACCAACCCATAGCAATTTTGATTGATTCTGGAGCTAGCTAGTTACATAAATGCTAACATTTTTGAAATATTTCACTTGCAAAGAAGTAAACAGAAGAAATATTGGTTAGTTCAGTTAGCCATGGGGGATAAGAGGAAAATCAATGAGTTGGTTAAATATTTCCCGATAGAAATGAATGGGCTTAGCACAAAGGCAGATGTAAAAATCATACTATTGGGTTCATATGACTATCTAATTGGCATTGATTGGTTGGAAAAACATCATGTTGTCCTAGACTATTACAACAAAATAATCACACGTCTTGATGAGGAAGGGTGACAAGGAAATATTCAAGGCATTCCAAGAGTTGTAGATGTTAGAGAGATTTCAGCTATGGAGTTGAAGAAGAGCTTCATGAAAGGATGTCAGATGTTTGTAGCCTGTATGGAGGAGGAAGCCAAAGACAAAGTGGCAAGCATTGAAGACCATCCGATCTTGAGGGATTTTGAAGATGTTTTTAGAGAAATTCTAGGATTTCCACCAAAGAGAGAGACATTGATTTCTCTATTGATTTGGTGCCAGGAGTTTCCCTATTGTCTAAGACACCTTACAGAATGGGCACACCATAGCTAAAAGAGTTGCATATGCAACTTGAAGAGCTATTGAAGAAGGGATATATATGCCCAAGTGTGTCACCTTGGGGAGCCTCGATTCTTTTTGTAAAAAAGAAGGATGGAACCTTAAGGCTCTGCATTGATTTCAAACAACTTAATAAGGTTACCATAAAGAATAAGTACTCTTTTACACGAATTGATGATTTGTTTGATCGACTGAAAGGTACGAGAATATTTTCAAATATTGACTTGAGATCAAGATATCATCAAGTAACAATAAAGGAAGAAGACATCAACAAGACAACATTTAGAACAAGATATGGGCATTATGAATTCACAATAGTGCCATTTGGGATATCAAATGCCCCAACAATTTTTATGTGTCTGATGAATGGAGTGTTCAGGGAATACCTAGACAATTTTGTGATTGTGTTCTTAGATGATATACTCGTCTATTCTAAATCAAAAGAGGAACATGAGCAACATTTAAGAATGGTATTGAAAGTTTTAAGAGAGAATAGATTGTATGATAAGTTAAGTAAGTGCATCTTTTATTAAAAGAAGATTCACTACTTGGGGCATATAATATCAACAATAGGGATAAAAGTGGATCCTAAAAATATAGAGGCCATTAAAGGATGGCCAATGCTAAAGAATGTGACCAAGGTTAGATCATTCATGGGTATTTCCATTTATTACCAAATATTCATAAAAGGTTTTTCAAAGGTTGCAAGTCCAATCACTTCTTTGCAAAAGATGGGAGTGAAGTTCGAATGGACTTCCAAGTGTGAAAAGAGTTTTCGATAGTTGAAGGGAATATTGACAAGTGCACCAATCTTGAAGATTGTAAATCCAAACGAAGGTTTTGTTGTGTGCATCGATGCATGCAAGGAAGGACTCGGTGGAATTCTCAGTCAAAGGGACCATGTGGTATGCTATGAGTCTAGAAAATTAAAAGAGCAAGAGAGTGATTATTCTACACATGACTTGGAGTTAGCAGTGATTGTGCATGAACTGAAAATGTGGAGAGATTACCTTATGTGTAAGAAAATCGAGCTAATGACAAACCATTTTAGTTTGAAGCATTCATTTGGACAACCAACACTAAATGTCAGAAAAACTAGATGGCTGGAATTTCTGAGTGAATATGACTTCAAAATTAAGCACATAAAGGGCAAGGAAAATCAAGTGGCTGATGCACTAAATAGGAGAACTCATGAAGTGCATATTGCAGCCATCATCATGTACAGGACATATCTGAAAGACAAAATTATTGCAGCAACAAATTTAGATCAGCACTATGTGAAAATAAGAGAGACATTACAGCAAGGAAATTTTCAATAGAAATTTAATTATTATGATTTGAAAGAAGGTGGAATTCTCATGTACAAAGGTATTGTGTATGTGTTGAATTCCAGTGAGCCGAAAAATGCAGTGCCAAAGGAGATGCATACTGTGACATATGTCAGGAACCCAGGACATCATAAGACAATTGCAGCAGTAAGAAGCCAATATTTTTGGCCAGGAGTGAAGAAAGAAGTGGCTAATTACATAGCCAAATATCTAGAATGCCAAAAAGTAAAGATAGAACATAGATACCCAATAGGTTTTCTACGTCCATTGCCCATTCCAAAATGGAAGTGGGAAGTTGTCATGGTTTTTTTTATTACTAAGCTTCCTAGAACAGTGAAGAAACATGATTCCATTATGGTGGTGGTGGATAAATTGACTAAAGAAATGCATTTTATTCCAGTAAAGACTACACAGAAGGCAACGAATATTGTAGAAATTTATATGAGAGAAGTTGCTAGGATACATCAAGTGCCTAAGGCAATAGTTTTAGACAAAGATCCAAAGTTTACCTCTAATTTTTTAAAGGGTTTGTTCAAGGGCTTTGGGACAAATTTAAATCTTAGTACAACATATCACCCAGAGTCACATGGGAAAATAGAAAGGACTAATAGAATAATTGAGTACATTCTTAGAATGTATGTGATGGATCAACCATGAAAGTGGGAAGATTATATTTATTTAGTTGAATTTTCCTACAACAATAAGTATCAAGCCTCATTGAAAATGAGTCCATTTGAGGCATTGTATAGCCGAAAATGTAACACTCTAGTGACTTGGGATAATCTAGTAGACAGAGAATTTTTTGGGCCAGAATTGTTAAAGGAAATGGAATAGCAGATGGTAAAGATAAAGCAGAATTTAAAAGCTTCCCGGGATAGGCAGAAAATTTATGCAGACATGAATAGAGTTTTCAGAGATTTTAAAGTGGGAGAAAATGTGTTCTTAAAAGTAAAGGCAAAGAGAAGTTCGATAAGATTAGGAAGTTTCTCAAAGTTGGCAACAAGATATTGTGGGCCTTTTGAAATATTATAAAAGATAGGGCCAGTTGCATACATGTTAGATTAGCCTACATCCATGAGAGTACATAATGTATTTCATGTGTCATTTTTAAATAAATATGTGCTTGATCCTAACCACATAATTGATTAGAATGTGATCCAGGTGGAGTAGGAAGGGGATTTCTGGGTGGAACCAATATGCATCCTGGACCGGAAAGTCAAAGTGCTCAGGAACAAATCCATATAGCTAGTAAAGGTTTAATAGACTTGCTAAGGTCCTAAAGATGATACATAGGAGCATGAAGAAAACATGCAGGCATAATACCAAAAACTTTTGACAGTTTTGAAGAAAACACAATGCAAGACTCCAATTTGAGCAACTAGAGTTCTAGAACCACATCTCAGAGTCCTGGCAAATTGTGTTGGTGACCTTGATAAAAGAATGGCGCATTCCTTGGTTTAGCCTTGATAAATGGATGGTGCATCCCTTGGGTTATCCTTGATAAACGAATGGTGCATTCCTTGGGTCAACAAGTTGAGAGGAACATGAGAGTGATGGTTGGAGATACTGTTGGAGTTGTTAAATTGAAAAATTTTATTTTTTAAGTATTGCGATGTAAT
>ML778376.1:651497-684786 GCA_009831015.1 Picea engelmannii | reverse complement strand
ATATATATATATATATATATATATATATATATATATATATATATATATATATATATATATATATATTGTTGGCCCTTGGTTTTGGAAGTAAGTGAAGAGTAAGGAAGAAAAGGCGAAATGCGAACTGTGCGGAAGGCACAGTGACTATTACTGGGTCAAAGTGAGCAAAAGAGAAGAAAAGACGGAGTGAAGTCAAAGGAAGCAAGTTGTTAGACAAGGAGATTGAGGATGACAGATCAGTAAGGAAGATGGATCGTGGACAACTCAGCAAGAGGAAAAATCCACTGTTGGATGCTTTGGAGCACCACGCGAGAAGGAAGGAAAGACAGGCTGGCAAAGCCCTGAAAACGCGGGTCAAGTTGACCTAGGGTTTTTGACACCTAGAGTTTTGTTATCTAGGATTTTTGACACCTAGGTTTTGGCCTAAGGTTGCCAGTGACTGATTATAATGTATAAATAAGAACCTAGATGAGGGAAGAAGGTTGGTTCTAGTTTTTTTATTGGCATGAGTGATTATTGTGTGTGAGAGAAAAGTGCTAAGTGTAAGAGCCTTCTGGTATTGTAAGATATTTAGCTGGGTATGGAGATCAAGTCCTGCAACTGGGTGCGCAGAAAGGGGAGAGACTGAGAGGAGAAGAAATAAGATCTTCTAGCTAAGATCGCAGACAAGAACTGTATGCTTCATCTTAATATATTATAAAGCACATTTCTATGGACGTAGCCCTAAAGAGAGGGTGAACCACGTATACCTCGTGTTGTGTGTGATTGATGCTATGTTATTTTCCCTTTGATATATTGTTATTGCATTATTGTGTTAGATATGATAGATTGTTTTGCAGAGTAGAGATAAGTTGTTAAGTGATATATAAATGTTGTGTTGTTCTAGTAGTCAATCCACTTGATATTCCCCTTGGTTGTAGACATCTCTGTCCTGCAACTCCCTCATAGACGCTTTGGGTGAGACTGCATCTGCCTCACAGGTGTTGCCGAAAGGGACAGTAGCTAGGGCTTGTTGGTGCGCTCTTGGAGCTAAACCCTGGGTTTGCCCCTGTGCCAACATATATATATATATATGTGTGTGTGTGTGTGTGTGTGTGTGTGTGTGTGTGTGTCGGCATAGAGTGCACTGAGGATGTCGCACAATTGTAGGGGAGGGGAATGTAACATCCCCACTATAATCCCTAGTTTAATTAATTCTTATGTAGATATAATATGTGGCTATGACCAAACGATGTAATATGTGAATTGTATTTCCTTGTTTTATTAATAAAAATGTGATGCCAGTTGCTAAGGGGACATGGATAAGAGATGGGGGATGAATTAATCTACAAGAGGGGGGAGTGTCCAGGATAATGGCCAAGAGGGGTCCAAGGGGGAAATACCCATGTATATTAATTTAACCCATTTTCCTAAAATTTCTATTGTATATGAACCTTCCCATTTCTGACTGAGTGTCCCCAAAGACAATCATTGAATACCTATAAGAGGGTGGGTGTGAGTGGTCACATCCCAACTTTATTGGGCACATGGGGGTTGAGTACAATCATATTGGGGAAGAGTGTGAGTCAAGAAAGGCAAGCCAAAGAGAGGAAATTTGTATGGGTTGGGGACATCAAAGTTTAGACATTGCGTTTTGGGTGCATGAGAGAAAGTAGAGAGAGAGAAACATAGCTTGAAGTTGATGCAACCATGGAGTGCGAGTTCTAGAGCATGTTGGAGCATAATTGGAGCAAATTGGAGCTGGAAAAACTGAAGAGCTAGGTTGTCAGAACTGAAGAGTGAACTCTTGTGTGAATTTCACTAAAATGACAAGTTTTTGTTGTTGGTTTGCTAATAGTTTTCATAGCATCAATTTCCCTTGAGTTCCCAGCTAAGAGATTCCTAGCTACCTATGCCAGAGAGACCCTGATAAACGAATGGGATGCCTGAGGGACTGAGATCAGTGAAGGGGTGCATTCCTTGGGTTGTACAAGTTAAGAGGAAGAGAGATGGTGGAAAATAGGGATAGTTGTAGGAGAATATCAGTTGGGTTGAGAGTTTATGAGCTATGAGTGGAATGTGTGAGACCACCCTCTTTTGTGGATTGCTAACCTCAGCTCGGGGGTGACTTGTTGTTGATATTTGGAACAACCAGTCTATGGTTGGGTGGAACATCCATCCCAAGTAGTTGGTTGCACGACTGTTGTGAAAAGATAAGTGTTTTGTCTTGTTGTTGTGTTAAATTATGTATTTAATTGTTGTGCATGAACTCTGTGTATTTGGAAGTGATTTATATGATGTTGCAATGAGTTGTTCAGCTTCATTTCATGTTGATTATTAGCATGTTATAGATGCTTCTATTTTGTGGTTATAATAGTAGCTAAATATATTTTAATTTGTAGCTAAAAGCTACATGAAATGATTTAACTGTAAATGAATTAAATCAGTTAGCAGAAATTTCATTTTTTAAGAGTATTCTGCACCGTAATGTCGCTCATATGGGTTGAGGGACGTTACATGCTCTGTCTTAATATTTTGATACTAGGAATATTTTACAAGAGTTATAGCAGACTCCCTTGTAATTTTTTTTTAAATTCAAAACTCTCATCTCAAATTATGGTGAAAGGGTTTAGGATACAACCTATTTTTTCTAATTCACAGGCATTACTTAGACTATGTAAGAAATATCTTTGTGGTTATACTGCATATTTTTTTGAATAAATTTTTTCCCAGTTTTCTTTATAAAAAAAGATAATAGGCTTATCGGTTGCATCCCTAAAGCCATTGCCAATTTATAGAAGCTTGAATCCCTATATCTCTCTAACAACAAACTCATAGGGACAATTCCAAGAAGCATAGGAAAACTTCATTAGTTGGAATTATTATATTTAGATTCAAACAAATTCACTTGGAAAACAACATATGAAGACCCTTTTATGGCCTCTACCAACACTTATCTGTATGCTTCACTATATTAATGTATGTAATGTCACTTAATGGTATAATGTTTGAATGTTGGTAAATTACCTTTATGAAAGAATGTAAAATAGAAATCAAATAATTTCTTTGTTAATTATTAATATACAAACATATATGTAGAGCAAAGATTGAGACTCATTTTAACCTTGTATTATCATATTTATTGAATTTTTTGGACTATTGAAGAAGTTTGTAATGATTAATAATAAATGACAAATATGAATGGAAAATCTTGTAAAACCAATATAGATCCATTTTAACTTCAGATCTATCAAGCACAAAGAGGGATCAAATCCATTTTGAGGAAGAAAAACTTGAGGAAAGTTTGCACCTCAATAGATTTAATCCTTTTAATGTTTTATAGATCTATAGTTAAGATGAATTTATGTTGGTTTAAAATCAATATAAGATTGAATGTCAATTCACACCATCCTAACCTATCCCTATCATAAGCACTCTATTTATTAACTACTGCATCTATATAAGTGGTTTATGTCAACATCAACAAAAGTGCATTTAACTTAGTGATGTCTTACATTAATATACTATCTCAATGCTTTGATAATTTGATAGCAAGGGAAATAGTTGCAAAGAAGCTAGTGCCTTCCTTCATTGTAAGGTTCTAGCATACAAGGAGCTAATATTTTTGCATCAATTTAATGGCACACGTGTGAATGAAATGCAATTGTTTTTCTAGATAACCAAGAAACTAGGTCCACTCTAGTTTCTCCTTCTCTAGGGTGCCTCTTTGTCATGCTGCACACTATTGCATCCTTTGCCACTTCCAGGTTTTATTAAATATGCTATCTAAAAATAAATAAAATTTCATTAAATATGCATCTAAAAATAAATAAAATTTCATTAAATATACTATCTAAAAATAAATACAATTTATTACATGTTAATAATTGAAACTTGCCATTTTTATAGTTGATTGAACAGAGAGGATATTTTAATAGTTAGATATAAATATATATTGAAAAAGAAATTGAAAAAAGAAATTACACATGCTTTCTTTTAAAGTTTATTTTGAAAATACAATTAATAATGAATGTGTTGAAAATGCCTCATTATTATGGGTGTAAGTCAAATATTTTTCCATTTGTCATCTTAATAATAGTTACTTGAAGTTTAAATCCGACCATCTGTCAATCACACAATCTTCAATTTATATCGAAAATTATTGATGATATTAAATAATAAAATTCTCTTTCATAACTTATTAATAACATTAAAAAACAATTATTTTCATAATAAATTAGTTATAGATTTATATTAACTATATGTTAATTATCACTAGAGTATTGAAATCATCCCATTGTAAATATCTTGCTAATATTATCTCACTAGTAATATGGAGAAAGAAATATATATTGATTGTCAATTTTGGGGGATCATGACTCGAGATGACCTGTAATACTATTATGTCATGCTTGTGGTTGTAGTCAAATGGAGCCTTCTTCGTCCAACTCGGGAAGGTTGGTTTGAGTTTGGCACTTAGTTCCAATCACCTTTTATAAGCAGGAAACATGAAAAACATGATGTGGCTTAGAATGACTGAGAAAATATAATTGATAGGCCACCTGTCCCACACACTTGAGAATGGTATAAGGACCATAAAATTTGGGTGCCAGTTTTTGACAATGGCTAGCCTTGAGGGAATTTTTCTTGTAAGGTTGCAGTCGAAGAAACACTTTATCCCCTTCTACAAATTGGCATTCAGAGCGAGCTTGATCTACTTGTTGCTTCATGCGATTCTGGGCCATGACCAAATTCTCTTTGAGAATACGAAGAATAGCCTCTCGAACTGTAAGCGTTTGGTCAACCTCCTAAACCTTTGAGACACCTGGTAAATATGAGAGAACTGAAGGTGGATTTTGTCCATATACCGCTTCAAAAGGAGTCATGCAGTTATTTGTATGGTATGAAGTGTTTTACCACCATTCAACTAGTGGTAACCATTGATCCCACTAATTTTTCTTTTTCAATTCAAAACACCTCAAATATGTTTCCAAACACTTGTTGACAACTTCAGTTTGACCATCAGTCTGGGGATGATAAGCTGTGCTGAGATGCAAGTGGGTTCTTGTAGCTTGAACAGTTCTTGCCAAAATTTCTAGTGAAAGTTGGGTCGTGATCATAAACAATAGAATGTGGCATGCCATGAAGCTTGAAGACTTGATCCATGAAAAGTTGAGCCACAGTGGATGTTGTAAATGGGTGTTGAAGAGAAAAGAAATGAGCATACTTGGAAAGGCGATCAACTACCACCATGATGACTGATTTATTGTTCGATTTAGGTAAGCCTACAATAAAATCCATAGAGATATCCCACCAAATAGAAGGTGGAATCAGAAGCGGTTGTAGTGTGCCAGGAGATTTGACTGTTTCTCCCTTATTGCGTTGACACACATCACATTCAACCACAAAATTACAAATTTCTTGTTTCATACCATCCCAGAAAAAAGAACGTTTGACCCTGTCATAGGTTTTGGTAAAACCGGAGTGCCCAGCTGTGGGTGTAGCATGAAGATCAAAAATTACCGTGGATTTAAGTTTTATTGTTTACTTAAATACAAATGGCCTTTGTATCGAAGGTCATCATGGAGCCAAGAGTACCCTGGGGAAACTGGAGAATTGGACTGCAATTGTTGTATCAGATGCGAACTTTTGGGATCGAGTAACCATTCTTGGAGAACAACTTGGAGCCAATTTGGTACAATGAAGGAGAGAGAAAAAAGGGACCCTTCATCTTCATATTTTCGAGAAAGAGCATATGCAACCACATTGTCTTTGCCTTTCTTGTAAATGATCTCATAATCATATCCAAAGAGCTTAGTCACCCATTTTTGTTGCTCTAGGGAGGAAATGTATTGTTCCAGAAAATACTTGAGGCTTTGATGATCTGTCTTAATTTGGAAGTGTTTCCCCAATAGATAAGGGAGCCAAAGATCAATGGTATGCAAAATAGCCAACATTTCCTTTTCATAGATTGATTTGCCCAGATTCCATTCAAACAATTGTTTGTTGGTAAAGGCCAAAGGCCAACCCTCTTTCATAAGGACAACACCAATTCCTTTCCCTCGAGCATCACATTCTAGGACAAAGGTCTTTGTGAAATCAGGAAGGGACAGGACGAGAGTGGTGCACATGGCCATCTTCAAGGTTTGAAAATCCCGAGCAGCTGCTAGAGTCCGAGTGCAATGAGAGGTGTCACAATCTTTCCATAATTCTTAACAAACTTGCGATAGTAACCTGTTAAACCCATAAATCCACACAAGTTTTTGAGAGTCTTTAGGTGAGGCCAGTCTTGCATAACTTCAATCGTTTTAGGATCCACCCTAACATCATCCTTGCCAACAAGATGACCCAAGTACTCGACTTCCAAGGTGCCAAAAGCACATTTAGATTGTTTCAGGAAACATTGGTGCTGAGAGAGTAGATGGAGAACTCGATCCACATGAGCAAGATGGTCTGTCCAGGTTTTTCTATAGATGAGGATATCATCAAAGAAAACTAAGACAAAATGACAAAGAAAAGGGCGGAAGACATGATTTATGAGGCTTTTGAAAGTGGAGGGAGAATTACACAAGCCAAAGGGCATGACCAAAAACTCATAGTGGTCCTCATGAGTTCTAAAGGAAGTCTTAGGAATGGTTTCCTCTTTCATACAGATCTGGTGGTAGCCAGAACAAAGATCAAGTTTAGTAAAGAACTGGGTACCACTTAATTCATCCAAGAGGTCTTCAATGACATGAATGGGAAATTTGTATTTAATGGTGAGTTTCTTGAGGGCGCGGAAGTCAGGACACATGCTCCAATAACCTTCTTTCTTCATGACCATGACCATAGGAGAAGAGTAGGGGCTCGTACTAGGGTGGATAACACCTGCGTTAAGCAGTTCTTGAACCATTTTCTGGGAAAAGGGGTGACAATAGGGATGGATATTGGGAGGAAGGATTTCTAGGACAAGGGGAATGGAATGATCATGAGAACCACGAGAAGGAGGGAGTCCACAGGGAGTGGAAAAAACCACTTGATGTTTAGAGAGGATGGATTGGAGGTCCTATGGCACATAGGGTGTCTCAGTTGCTTGTATGGCATGGAGTTGGGCAATGATGCCATAATGAACTATTTTGAGCAACTTTTCCATGCAATGGGAACTAATGATCTTAGGGGAACCAATGGTGATGCCTTGAAAATTATATTGTTGGCCCTCTTGGTCAAATTCCATGGTTAATTCCTTAAAATCCATGAGAATGGGACCCAAAGTCCTTAGCCAGTCTGCACCCAACACAATGTCACAATCGCCCATGTCGATAGCAAACATATGAGATTTTAGGTGGTAGTCACCAATTTGGAGATGCACATTTTCACAATGCCCTCCACATTTCATGGACCCACCATTGGAAATCGTGATTTGGAAATTATTGATTGCATGGATATAGCAATTAGTTTCTTAGGCAATGTGACGATGAATACAATTATGGGTGCTTCCACTATCAACAAGAATGATGACCTTCCTATGCTTGATGTAACCAATTAGTTTGAGGGTTTGGGGAGTAGAGAAGTGAGTGAGAGCATTTAGAGAAATGACCAGTTCTACTTCGGGAGGGTCTGAGGGAGGGGTTATATCAGTAGGTTCAGGTGACACAGACAGAAGGGGAGCTTCAACATCCTCTTCCGAAACACCCTCCGAGATGGCCATAAAAAGATTTTGTTCCTTACACTTGTGTCTCGGAAAATATTTTTCATCACAATTATAACAAAGGCCTTTGAGTTGGCATTCATCCATTTCATCCCTAGTCAATTTTTGGATCTTTAGTGGATTAGAAGGAGGAGTGTGATTTACTAGTTTAGTGCGAGGAATAAAGGAGGGTTTTTGGTTTTGATAAGGGACAACTTGTTGTTCTTCCTTATCTCTTTTAGTATCCTCCACCCAACTTTGAGGCCAAGCCATGAGGACATGGGCACGAATATCATCCTTGAGGCCACTAATAAAACATTTTCTGAAAAAGCATCAGACAAGCCTTCTATACGAAAATTCAGTCGCTCAAAGAAACTATAAAGTCTTCCATTGTGCCAGATTGTTTCAACTTTGTCAAATGACTTAAATGGTTGGTGTTAGTCTCAAAACGTTCATAAAGATCTGCCATAAAGTGTGTCCAAGAAACATACCTTTGATGGGAAGTTTTTCTCCATTTCCACCATTGCCAATTTTCTTGATCTAGATGGAGAACACCATACTAGAGTTTGTCCAACTCATCTGTAATGTTGTACAAAGAGAAATAATGTTCCATTTGAGTTACCCAACTAGTGGGATCTGAGCCATCAAATTTGGTCACATCGACATGTGGAAGACATAGTCATGCTTAAAGTGATGGTGCTGAAAATTATGGGAATGAGAGGAAGTTTCAACTTTAGTATGCAAAGGTGGGTTAGATAAAAGGGGATTTGCAGGGATATGCAGCTTGGTGCAGATCATTGAAGTGACAGATTCAAGATGGGTAGTAATGTCTTGTTTGAGGTCTTCTTTGAGTTCCTCGATTGAGGCGGCGATTGCAAGGTATTGAAGAGAGCTTCCAAGTCTTAGCTACGGGTATGGGCCATGATGACGAGGGAACTGTAAAGGGGCGGGTTGGTCAAAAACATTTTCTGAAAATGATAAGTATGAATGTGATAAGGAAAAAGAGATAAATCCAATGGAATAGGTCTCAAAAAATGGTGCAACAAAATCTAGACTTGTTTTTTTTTTTTTTAAGCACTTGCGGAGTTATACTCCGGTCTGAAGAATATTGTAGTGATGAAATGCCCAAATGCTTAATCAGGAAGAAATGTGTAGTGATTTGGAAACTCGAACATAGTTGCGCGACAATAGATCTCGTCTATTTTGTTTTTTGTTTCCATCCCCAAGAGTTTGGTATTCAAGGGTTCTACAGAAAAGGGTTTGCCTTGTGCTATAGCTCTCTGATACACGTGCGGAGTCCAATAGTAGTAATCGACCCAATATCTTAGGGCACTAACTAAGGAGGCTAGACAATTCCCTTAGCCATATTACTCGACTACCCATGTACTAGAGAGTATCTTCTTGAGTGTTGTTCTTGGTGGCACTATAAAAGTCAAGCGGCCGATTGGTTTATCTAAAGAGGGCTTCAGAAAATCTAGGTCGATCCATATACATGTGTTTTCTGATGCGCTACCACTCGAAAGGGTACCAACAGGGGCTACAAGGGTGGCCAACAGATGTGCGCTCAAGTACCACTTGTATTTCCTGCATGTATGAATCCCTGACTGAGGGTTTATGTGTGTAACGACATATCTCTGTAGCTTAAAGACGTCGGAATACGTCTCTACCCTGAAAACAAATTTACCCACAATTTTCTGCCGAGGAAAGTGCTCTGATACCACTTGTAATATTCTAGATATAAAAAGTATGCAGAATATAAATAAATGCTATAAAGGGAAGATGAACAAAAATATAACCAAAACAACACCACAATAATACCAAAATGATACTAGAATAACACGAGAAAGAGCACTTTGATTAATGAGAGAAATTTTCACTTGCCTCTTCGAGGGGGAAACCTCCGGCAAAGAAAATCTTTATTACAATAATACCCAAGACAAAAGTTCCCATACCCTCGACTCTTATTTATACTAAATATTTCTATCAAAAGAAGCATCTAGAGGAAGATCCTTCTAGAAGCGGAAGATTCTATTAGGTCTTCTTACATTCGACTTATTCTTCCTTATTGCTAGGCCTTATTAATATTGACCTTTATTATATCAGAATATATTATTCTACCTACGTGAGGGGTTAGGTCCCTAACAGACAACCCATGCATCCATCATTATTAGAATTACAAATTTAATTAAAATTTAAATTTTATCAAAGTTTTACAAAGTTTTTAAATATCTACGTTAAATAATTAATTTGAATGTATATATTTTTTCTAAATACATATGTTAAGTGATTAATTTGAATATCTAAAATATTTGAGAAAGTAATTCAATTCAATTATTTTCTTATTTAACTATTCATCAACATGATTTTAATTTTTTTGTTTATCAATGCAAAAAAACTATTCATTTGGCCTCCCCAAATGGGGTGGTATATTTTGAAAAGATAATTCGTATTTCTTAAATATTGTTGTTACCTATTTGAAATGTATTAATAGATACTAATGCACTCATGACATGAGAAACCAGTAAAATAGAAACGATTCATTCTTTAAGATGTTTGGTCGATCGTTGTGGACTTTCTATGATACATCCTTGGAAGGGGTAGGGACATCCAATAGTGCCAGATCTTCTGTCTGATTTCCTATAAGTGTATTCCTTTTGCTGCAATAATTTTATTCTATCGCCCTTCATTCTGGGTCTCCTCCGAGGAAGGGTCAGGGACATTTAATTAGCGTTGTTGTTTTTCAAAATACCGAGAATATCAATTAACAATGAGATGGTCCATGCCTTAGAGTGGGTTGTCTGTGTAACTTTACGGAGTCAATTGATATTCAATCTCCTCCAAGGAAGGCTTAGGGCATATAATCAACTTTGTTGGATGTGTGTGCATAATTGAAAACAAATTAATAAAACCTAGATGTATAGGACATATCACTCCATTAGTTGAATGGGTTCTCATCTGTAGTACATTTATTCAGGATCAGAATCTTACTCCTCTTTGAAGCAGTAACCCCATGCTTACGGGTCGTCCGGGGCCGTCTCCCACCCACCTGTTCAAACCCAATTTACCTTAATTAGTTGTTACCGGTGGTTGCATGCGAGGTTTGTGCAAAGAAAACAACGAGCTCTCTTTTGTGTGTCTCGAGGTTCCCAACATTGTTGAAGCTAGGGAAGTGATTGGTAGCCACAATGAAGGAGTTGTAGACCTTGTAGAATCCTTTTTCCGCGCATGCGCCAAAATGTATACCTCATTCAAATATCTTCTTGCATATATATAGATATATCAAGAGAAATCAAAACAATTTCAAGTTGAGAATCCAAAAGAACCCATCACCGAAAGAAGAAAGGGAAAATCATAAAACGAGTGCAAACCAACATCCTATATATTCAACCAAATAGGGAATGTCTAAAATCTTGAAAGAATTTTAAGAACCCAAGTCCTAAAACTGCAAAGGGCATCGACCTGAGAACCAAAACCGAGCAAAACATTTGACGAAAATTAAAATTTTGGTATTCAAAATTGAAGGAACCCAAAAGGTGGGAACAAATCAGAAACCTGAATTGTTCTCAATCCCACAAAACAAAAGTCTCAAGAGTTTGTAATCCAATGTAAAGTTTGTACCTTTGTTCCTCTCGTATCGGATACATAACCATCTGTAAAAGAAGCAACAATAGCAGCTGATTAGAGGAGTAGGCATTGTTGGAATAATGCAACAAATTTCCCATACTCACTCTTTTATATTGGCCCATTAGTTAGCCAAAATCCAAAAAATTTCACACCACGGTTGGGGCATGTTCTAGAATTATGACCATTGTGCCCACCGTGCAAACACTTCCTTGTCATGTTACAGGACTTGGAATTAATTAAATTCTTTCCCAAATCAAAAGCACAAAGACATACCAAAAATCCTATTTAATTTTTTACATGTTCTGTGGATTCCAATTCTTTCTTCCATTGCAGTGCTTATGCTGACAATTCAGGACGATGAGAATTGTGTATGGAGCGGTGGCGGTGGAGCATGAATGGACTGACCTTCATGGGAAAGATGTGGCAACTCTACATGCACCTTCGTACATCGACTGCAATTTCTGCAGCTTCAAACATAGATTGCAGTGTGTAGACTGCAGTGTTGTCAGAACTTTCAGACTGCCTTGTTTGAACCTTCAAAGTAGCGAGTAAGAAGTTTTGATTTTTAAAATAATTTGTTATGTCTGAAAAATGTGTAAAAAAATATTGCATACACCAGGGACAATTAATTCCTATCAAGAATGCTGGACCAATCGGTAATTAAATTTATGACTTTAAAATAATCCGTAAATATTTTCCACTATCATTAAAAATAGATTAAATATAAGTATTTACAAAATTTTGGAATAATTTTTAGAGGAGAAGTTAAGTTCATACCAAAAAGAACCTAATAATATATCAAAACACACGACGTGAATGCTAAAGTCCTTAATTGGAGGCGGAGACTAATAAGGATTGCTTTTAGTTTTTTAACTCGTTACCACAAAGGTGGTAAAACATGCAATTTGTGATTTGTATTGTATTATTAGTCTCTACCCTTCAGGATGAGGGACTATTAGTAATCGGTTTCTCAATTCATGCACGTAAATCAATACAAAATTACCATTTTAATCAAAGTTTTCACAGATCATACAATTTTATAACTCAAATTTAATTTTTTATCCAAACTTTTTATTTTGAGGTTTTATTTGGCCTCATATTGAAGCAAACTTAAGGAAAATTTTACATTGATAAAATAGTTTTGAGAGAGTTTTGGATAGTAGGGATTAATGCTAGACATCATGTGATCCAGGTGGATATCGGTGTCCACCCACCTTTTCCAACTCGCTCAAAACAATTTTCTCGCAATTTTAGCAATTTACTATTTTTAGTAGTTTTAACTTTTGGGGCCATTTTGAGGGCCTAAATGAAGGTTTTTCGGGATCGATCTTCTCAATGATAGGTAAAGGAATGATTTATCCCCCGAAATTAATATCCTCAATGATACCTTTCCAATGGGATATTGTGCGCCTAAAACGAAGATCGTATGCAAAAGTTACTACCCAGGGAAGTTGATGTACTAACTTACCCAAATGGGTCCCACACGACTTTTTGTTCGCATGTTTATAGGCAGGTGTGCTTGTCATTGATGGAAAGATTAGAGTATGCAGCGATGGAAAAATAGGGACAACGTAAGCCCAGGAGGAGAAGCGACAATGATCTTTGGATTCCATTGAGAATTCCTGATGAACATCAGAACTGAGCCCGAGGTCTGACTGGCGTTGGATCCGGGAGAACCTGTACATTCTTTAAAGAGAAAGGTGAAGTGGGGTTACGAAATCTTGAAGGTAGGAGGAAAGTTTCAGATACCAGGAGTTGGAAGAGTCAAGACTCTTCATCATTAGGAGTCCCGAAATCGTGAAATGTGAAACACCGAAATCCCGAAAGCAGGAGAACAGTTTCGGATACCGGGAGTTGGAAGAGTCGAGACTTTTCATCATCAGGAGTCTTGGAATCGCAAAATGAAAACACCAAAATCCCGAAAGCAAGAAGACAATTTCGGATACCGGGAGTTGGAAGAATCGAAACTCTTCATCATCAGGAGTCCCGGAATCGCGAAATGTGAAACCCCGAAAACCTGAAACAGGCACATCGACTAGAGGTTCAGATACCGAGAGTTGGAGGATTCAAGAGTCAAGACTGTTCAACACAGGAGTCCTGAAGTGCCGAAATGTGAAACCCCGAAAACCCAAAATAGGCACATCGACTGGAGGTTCGGATACCGGGAGTTGGAGGAGTCAAGAGTCGAGACTCTTCAACACAGGAGTCCCGAAGTGCCAAAATGCGAAACACTGAAAATCCCAAAACAGGCACATCAATCGAAGTTTCAGATACCAGGAGTTGGAGGAGTCAAGAGTTGGGACTCTTCATCATAGGAGTCCCGAAGTCGTGAAATGCGAAATGTCGAAACACCTTTTTGTGTAGATTTCGGATACCGGGAGATGGAGCGTCAAAACACTTCATCACAAGAAATGTTGGAATGCCGAAATGCCGAAATGCGAAAAACACCTTCTGGTGTTGGTTTTGGATACTGGGAGTTAGAGTGTCGAAACAATTTGCAACAAGAATGCCGAAATGAGGAAATGCCGAAATGTGTTTTTGAATAAGGCTATGGTCATCGCCGGTGGTCACATCATTGGAGAGATGTAGAGAAGAGCTCGAAGAGACAAGCTCCATTTCGGAGTTTGGGACATGGAGAGTCGAGACGACTCATCACATAATCCCCGAAACGTGAAATGTGAAATACATGTTTAGAATTGGCCCTTGGTCATAACCCATGGTCACATCGACGAAGGCTCAAGGGAGGAGGTAGCACGAAGCTAATCTCCATTTTGGAGATCGTGACTTGGAGATTCGAGATGCCTCACCATAGGGATGCTAAAAAGCTGAATGTCGTAATGCCGAAACACCGAAAGGCCGAATTGCGGAATGGAAAAATAAGCACGAGACCCATCATTTATGATCCAATGGTGCAGGTTATTCGGGAATATGATCGAAAGGCTATTGTTCCTCTTCACAGTTAATCGATTAGTGGTGATTTAGTTTGCTAAAGTGGTATTTAGAGGTTCATAGTGTAACTGCTAGAAACCACTGATGGTTTCTGCTAGAGGACTCGAAGAGACTTCTGTGTGATTGCCAGAGGAGCTCAAGAGTCTCAAGGAATCTCCCAGTGGAATGAAGACTGTTCGTAGAGGCAATTAACAGATGGATGAGCGTTGAAGCCTGTAACTGCAACAGAGAGGATGAGATCGACTATGATAGAGAAGACAAATAGTCTTGACTGTTGGAGAGGCTAAAGGATCTCAGCATAACACCCAGTGATGATGGACACATGGGTTTAACGGCCAGAGAAGCTGAAGAGTTGCAATGATGAATAGGCAGAGCACTTGACATGAAGAGCATGCAGAAGCATTGCGCATAGGGCATGCACAAGGTGCACAGAGACTATAAGAAGGTAGAGGAAAGAAGAGATGGTTGTTGTTGTTGAGAGGGATTCAAAAGTGAAGAAGGAGGAGTGTGTAGTAGTTGAAATACAGAAAAGAGGAATGGTGCATTGAATGGACATGGCGCACAGAGCATAAAAGGAAGAAGCATAGAAAGCGCCAGGCATGTGTGCAGTAAGACAGTGAGACACTAAAGGAAGGCTGAAGTGCTCTTGTAGAGAAAAACAAAAGATCATAAATCACAAGAAGATGCAGACAGAGAGACACTGATACAAGAGAGCAAAGCAGCATAGCAGAACAGTGATAAGCCCGGTAAGCCAATGATAAATATTATATCACTGTGATAAATTTATATATAACAAACTTTGTATTTTAGGGTGGAAGGGAGGTTCTAGGGAGGACTGTTGTCCTCAGAGGTTCAAGTGGGTGCTTGAACAGAGGGATTTGTAGCTTCCATCTGGTTGCATCCAGAGAAACTAGGGTGGCAGGGTGGTGCAAGGGAGAACTGTTGTTTTCTGTTATACAGGTTGGTGCCTATGTGACTGGAATTTGTTGTTTCCATCCAGTTGGTGCTAGAACACTTAGGGAGTTGATGCTTCCTTCTAGTGGGTGCTAGAGAAACCAGGGAGTTGGTGCTTCCTTCTAGTAGGTGCTAGAGAAAATAGAGAGTTGGTGCTCTCAGCAAGTTGCAACTTGCAAAACAGAGGTTGTAGCCTCATTATGAGTTGGTTTTCATATGTATGATAATGTACAGAATGTAAAGATTACTTATCATATAAAGAAGAAGATGTTTTTACCCTTTATGGGTTTCCTTATGAAATATCTGTCTCTGTATATTTCATATGTGTGAATGATGTTGAATGTTCTATTGCTTACTTCCCTGCATTATTGTGATTGTCATTCAGTGCTCTGCAAAGAGTTTAAAATAAGCATAATTGTTTAAGCTCGGTAACAACTGATTCACCCCTCCCCCTCTTAGTTGTCCAACAATTGGTATCAGAGTTGGCCCTTTTATCTAATGTTAGATCCTAGAGCTTAAACATGTCAAGCCATGAAGTAAATTCAAACAATAAGGCCCCTCTGTTCAATGGAATAGACTTTACCTTCTGGAAAGTTAGAATGAGAACCTACATAATGGCTTTAGGTGTAGATGTCTGGGATGTGGTAGATACTGGTTATGTAAAGCCAATTGTACTAGTTAATAAGGATGACAAGCTAGAATTTAGCTTCAATGCTAAGGCTATGAATGCTATAATGAGTGGGCTTGCATAAGCAGAATTCGTAAAAGTTATGCACCTAGGAACTGCCAAAGAAATGTGGGACAAACTCATTAGTTGTTATGAAGGTAATGAGAAGGTAAAGGACGCCAAGCTTCAAACCTACAGAGTACAGTTTGAATAGCTGAAGATGAAAGAAGATGAAACTGTTGGAAAATACTTTCTGAGATTTGAAGAACTGGTAAATGCAATGAAAGCACTTGGTGAAAAAATTGAGGAACCTTCTTTAGTTCAGAAAATTTTGAGATATCTACCAGATAGGTTCAATCCGAAGGTCTCTGCTATAGAAGAACTTAATGATATAAAAACCTTGGAGTTTGATCAACTTCTAGGAATATTGACTGCATATGAAATGAGAATAGTTAAAGATAAACCCACCTCCAGAGAAGCATCATTTAAGGCAGATGATAATGAGGATTCTGAGCCTGATGAAATTGAAACAAAATTTGTGAAGAGACTGAAGAGGGGATCGGGCAAATACAAAGGTAAACTACCTTTCAAATGTTTCAACTGTGGTAAGATAGGTCACTTTGCAAATAAATGTCCTCACAAAAGAAAGGATCATACATGTGATGATGAGGAGAAGCACAAACACGGAAATTTCTTTAAAGAGAATAATTTTAAGAAGAAAAGTCTTTGTGTAAACAATAATGATGATCCTTCAGATGATGAAGACAACGACTCCTCTATTGAACATAAACTAAATGAATTCATACTTATGGCCAAAGAGGACTATGATAATAAAAGCACAGGATGTGAGGCCAATGAAGAAGAAGTTGTGGTTGATATGGAAGGAGAACTGATCAGTGCACTGGAAGAGATTGACGGACTCAGAATTAAGAACAGAAAGAAAAAACAATTGTTGATACAGTTCGAGAAAGGAAATAAACAACTTGATGAAGACTTTGCCCTACTAAAAGTGGAATTAGAAGAGGAAAAGAAAATCGAGGACATTCTCAAACAACAGTTATCAGAAAAGAAGGCAAGATGTAAATATCTGGAAGAAGAAGTAGTGAAAAGTAGAAAAGATTTGGAGAGGTTTCAAGCCTTGTATCATCAGAATATGTCAAGTATCAAAGCCTCAGAAGGATTAGCCACCATTCTGAGTGAGCAAAGGAATCCAAAACTAAAAACTGGTTTGGGTTATGAAGAGGGATCAAGTAGTGGTCAGCCAAGAAACAAAGAACCTATCAAGTTTGTCAAATCCTCAAACATTGACAATAGTCACTCTGTAGAAACAAATAAATAAAATCAACCACCAAGAAGGAATGAAAGAAAAAGTACCAGAATCGAATCTGTAGATTAGAAAAATTATCAGCATGAAAGAAATCAACCTCCTCAAAGAAGATGGACTTTTTCCAGGTACCAACGTTTTTTCTTGGATATTATTTCTTCTGTTCTAACTTTGGTCATAAAGCTGTAAACTGTTCTTTAAAATTAAATTATGAGTAATCAAGACATTCAAGGTATAGATATCTTCCACAACAAAGAATGATACAGCCAAGTAACAAACCACCACAGACTGCAAATCGTTTGATGTATGGGAGAAGGACACAGGTTAAGCATAACAATCGTTATGATCCTTTATTCGACGAACCAAAATGTTACATCTGTCATAATTGTGGACATTAATCTGTTGACTATCGCTTAAGGAACAATGAACCAGATTTGAATTCCCCAGCTGAAAATGTCAAGGTTTGGAAGAAGAAAGAAAGTGACAAGTGTGGATTAGTGTTGTCATCTCAAAGACAAACGAACCCTTGGTATATAGATAGTGGATGCTCCAAATATATGATGGGAGACAAAGGTAAGTTTATATCTCTAAGTGAAAGCAAATTAGGAAACGTAACCTTTGGAAATGATGCTCCGGGTAAAATAAAGGGTAAAGGGATGGTGAGTCTAAGTAATGGAAAAGGAAAAGCCCAAGATGTTTTGCTTGTAGATGGGTTGAAACATAATCTGCTCAGTGTAAGTCAAATGTGTGACAAAGGATGTGAAGTGGTGTTCATGTCCAAGGACTGCAAGATAAAGTCTGTAAACTCAGGACAAGTGGTGGCCAAAGGCATAAGGAAAAAAAATAATGTATATGTGTTGAAAGAAGATAGAGAAGAGTTTCATCTAAGCAAATATGATGAAAGATGGTTATGGCATAGGAGACTTGGACATCTAAACTTTGACCACTTAATCAAGCTCAAAAATATTGAGGCAGTAAAAAATATTCTGAGAATATCAAAGCCCCAAGATTCTATGTGTAAACCCTACCAAGTAGGAAAGCTAACTAGGAAACAATTTAAATCCAAGAGCTTTACTTCAACAGAGAAACCATTTCAACTAGTTCATATGGATTTATGTGGACCATCAAGACAGGAAGGCACATGAAAAGAAATAGTCTTCATGCTGATTATTGATGATTACTCCAGAATTACTTGTGTTTCCTTTATCAAGGAAAAAGCTAAAGCATTTGAGAAGTTTAAAAAATTTAAGGCTTTAACTGAGAATCAAACAAGCAAGAGGTTAAAGACAGTAAGATTAGATAGAGGAGGAGAATTTATGTCAAGTGATTTCAAGGAATTTTGTGATAAGAATGGGATCAAGAGAGAATACACAATCCCAAGAACTCCACAACAAAATGGAGTAGTTGAGAGGCAAAATAGAAAAATGCAGCAAATGGCCAAGTCAATGATGAATGAGAAGAACATTGGTCAAAACTATTGGGTAGAAGAAATACACACAGTAGTCCATGTTCTTAACAAATCCCACCTTAGACCACAAAGTGACAAGACACCTTATGAATTGTGGTATGGGAGACCTGCTTCAATCAAACACTTCAAAGTCTTTGGGAGTAAATGTTACATAAAGAATAATGATGAGAACCTTGGAAAATATGATGACAAGGCTGATGAAAGTATCTTCTTAGGGTATGCTACAAACAGTAAAGGATACAAATGCTATAATAAGAGGTTGCATAAAATGGTCGACTGTATTGACATAAAAGTTGATGAAGGAATCCTAGTAAGAGAGGTGTACAATAATGAGTCTTCTACAGAGGACATAGCTGAAGTTGAAGATGAACAGGTCCAAGAATCAAAAAACAAAGACTCTGAATCAGATGAAGACACAGATACTCAGACAGACTCAAATCAGCAGACAACTTCAAATTCCTCCTCTAGAATCACTCAAAAGAATCATCCTGCAAGTCAGATAATTGGTGAAAAAGACAAAGGTGTACAAACCAAGAGAAAGATAATAAAAAACACTGAACAATCACATATATATTTCATATCCATGCTGGAACCCAAGAATTTTAATGAAGCTAGCAAAGATGACCATTGGGTTAAAGAAATGAATGATGAACTTGATCAGATTGAGAAAAAACAATATGTGGGAGATGGTTCATAGACCTAAAGGTAAAAATATCATTGGTTCCAAATGGATCTTTAAGAATAAGTTGAATGAGCAGGGACAAGTTTTCAGGAAAAAAGAAAGATTAGTCTGTAAAGGCTATGCTCAAATAGGACTGGATTTTAATGAAACATTTGCGCCCATAGCAAGATTAGAAGCTATCAAAATATTTCTTGCTTATGCTGGTCATAAAAGGTTTAAAGTCTATCAAACGGATGTCAAGTCAGCTTTTCTAAATGGAGGTTTAAATGAAGAAGTCTATATGGAAAAACCAGAGGGTTTTGAATTGTCTGATAACCCTGACTTAGTATTCAAGCTTAAGAAAGCTTTATATCAGTTAAAACAAGCCCCTCATGCCTGGTATCATAGACTGGATACATATCTCAAAGACAAAGGGTTCAAGAGAGGAATAGTTGACAACAATCTATATATCAAAACAGAGGATAGTGATTTGCTCATCATGTTGGTCTATGTAGATGACATCATCTTCAGATGTAATAAGGATTCATTGGTACAATGGTTTGCTTCTATCATGGAGTCTGAGTTTGAAATGTCTATGATAGGTGAACTGTCATTTTTTCTTGGTCTGCAAATTACTCAGAGGTCTGAAGGGATGTTCATTTCTCAAGAAAAATATCTAAGAGAAATGTTGAAAAGGTTTCAAATGGAAGATTCTAAGCCTGTGGGCACACCTATGGTTACTGGATGCAAATTAAGCAAGGATGATGACTCACCTGATGTTGATCAAAGTTCATATAGGTCAATGATAGATAGCCTGCTGTACATCACAACATCTCACCCAGACATAATGCATGCTGTTAGAATGGTAGGAAGATATCATTCTGCACCTAAATAGAGTCATTTGCTAGCTGTCAAAAGGATATTCAGATATTTGAAAGCAACAATGAACTATGGCCTATGGTATCCTAAGAATAAGAATTTTCAATTATCAGTCTACTCAGATGCTGATTGGGCTAACAACATGGATGAAAGGAAAAGCACAAGTGGAGGTGCGTTCTTCTTAGGAGATTCTCTAGTAGCATGGTTGAGTAAAAGGCAAGGTTCCATTTCTTTATCAACTACAGAGGCAGAGTATATTACTGCTACTACATTTTGCACTCAGGTATTATGGATGATTCCGACACTTGCAGACTTGGAGGTAAAATACGCTACACCGATCCCAATTCATTGTGATAACACTAGTGCCATCAGTGTGTCCAAAAATCCTGTATTCCACTCCAAGACCAAGCATATTCCCATAAAATACCATTTTCTGAGAGAGAAGGTCACCAATCAGATTGTTTAGGTCCATTACATTCCAACCACAGAACAAATTGTAGACATCTTTACTAAACCCCTAGCCAAGACACCATTTGAATATCTATGACAAAAGCTGGGTGTCATCCCGTCTCACACTTAAGAGAGTCCATCCTATTAGGGGGAGTTTTGTATTGATCGAATATACGATACCTCTTAAAAATACTGCAACAGCTCAGGGGGAGCATGTTTTCTTTGACATTAATGTCAAAGGGGGATAAAAGGAGTGGTTTGGACCGGATGCTACGGTTGGAGGTCCAAACAGATTAGCACAATCATTCAGGGTTTCCATCAATGCCAAAGGGGGAGATTGTTGGCATGTTTACAAGCAGGTGTGCTTGTCATTGATGGCAAGATTAGAGTATGCAGCGATGGAAAAATAGGGACAAGGTAAGCCCGGGAGGAGAAGCGACAGTGATCTTTGGATCCCATTGAGAATTCTCGATGAACGTTAGATGTAAGCTCGAGGTCCTACCGACGTTGGATCCAGGAGAACCTGCATGTTATTTAAAGAGAAAGGTGAAGCGGAGTTATGAAATCCCGAAGGCAGGAGGACAGTTTTGGATACCATGAGTTGGAAGAGTTGAGACTCTTCATCATCATGAGTCCCGGAATTACGAAATACGAAACACCAAAATCCCAAAAGCAGAAGGATAGTTTCGGATACCGGGAGTTGGAAAAGTTGAGACTCTTCATCATCAGGAGTCTTGGAATTGCGAAATGTGAAACACTAAAATCCCGAAAGAAGGAGGACAGTTTTGGATACTAGGAGTTGGAAGAATCGAGACTCTTCATCATCAGGAGTCCAAAAATCATGAAATGTAAAACCCTAAAAACCTGAAATAGGCACATTGACTGGAGGTTCAGATACCAGGAGTTGGAGGAGTCAAGAGTCGAGACTCTTCAACACAGGAGTCCTGAAGTGCCGAAATGAGAAACCCCGAAAACCCGAAACAAGCACATTGACTGGAGGTTCAGATACCGAGAGTTGGAGGAGTCAAGAATCGAGACTCTTCAACACAAGAGTCTCGAAGTGCCGAAATGCGAAATGCCAAAAATCCTGAAACAGGCCCATCAACTGGAGTTTCGGATACTGGGAGTTGGAGGAGTCAAGAATCCAGACTCTTCATCAAAGGAGTTCTGAAGTTGCAAAATGCGAAACAATGAAACACCTTTTTGTGTATATTTTAGATACTAGGAGATGGAGTTTCAAAACACTTCATCACAAGGAATGTTGGAATGTCGAAATGCCGAAATGAAAAAAACACCTTTTGGTGTTGGTTTCAAATATCGGGAGTTGGAGTGTCGAAACACTTTGCAACAGGAATGCGAAAATAATGAAACAACGAAATGAGTTTTTGAATAAGGCTATGGTCACCGCCGTTGGTCACATCATTAAAGAGATGTAGAGAAGAGCTCGAAGAGACAAGCTCCATTTCAAAGTTTGGGACATGGAGAGTCGAGATGACTCATCACAGAATCCCCAAAACGTGAAATGTGAAATACATGTTCAAAATTGGCCCTTGGTCATAACCCATGGTCACATCGACGAAGGCTTAAGGGAGGAGGTAGCATGAAGATAATATCCATTTCGGAGATCACGACTTGGAGAGTCGAGATAACTCACCACAAGGATGCCGAAAAGCCGAATGTCAGAATGCAGAAACGTTGAAAGGTTGAATGACGGAATGGAAAAATAAGCGCGAGACCCATCATTTATGATCCAATGGTGCAGGTTATTCAGGAATATGATCGAAGGGCTACTGTTTCTCTTCACAGTTAATTGATCAGTGGTGATTCAATTTGCTGAAGCAGTATTTTCTAGTTCACAGTGTAACTTCTAGAAACCATTGATGGTTCCTACCAGAGGACTCGAAGAGACTGTTGTGTGATTTCCAAAGGAGTTGAAGAGTCTCAAGGAATCTGCCAGTGGAATGAAGATTGTTCGTAGAGGAAATTGACAAATGGATGAGCGTTGAATCCTGTAACTGCAACAGAGAGGATGAGCTTGACTATGACAGAGAAGAAAAAGAGTCTCGACTGTTGGAGAGGCTAAGGGATCTCAGCATAACACCCAGTGATGATGGACACATGGGTTTAACAGCCAGAGAAGCTAAAGAGTTGCAATGATGAACAGGCAGAGCACTCAACATGAATAGCATGCAAAAGCATTGCACATAGGGCATTCACAAGGTGCATAGAGACTATAAGAAGGTAGAAGAAAGAAGATATGGTTGTTGTTGTTGACAGGGATTCAAGAGTGTAGAAGGAGGAGTGTGTAGTAAATGAAATACAGAGAAGAGGAATGGTGTATTGAATGGACATGGTGCACAGAGCATAAAAGGTAGAAGAATAGAAAGCACAAGGCATGTGTGCAGCAAGACAGTGAGACACTAAACGAAGGTTGAGGTGCTCTTGTAGAGAAAAACATAAAATCAGAAATCGCAAGAAGATGTAGACAGAGAGACACTAATACAGGAGAGTGGAGCAACATAGTAGAGCAGTGATAAGCTTGGTAAGCCAATGATAAATATTGTATCACTGTGATAAATTTATATATAGAAAAATTTATATTTCAAGGTGGAAGGGAGGTTCTAAGGAGGACTGTTGTCCTCAGAGGTTCAAGTGGGTTCTTAAAAACAGGGAGTTGTAGCCTCCATCTGGTTCAAGCCAGAGAAACCAAGGTGGCAGGGTGGTGCAAGGGAGAACTGTTGTTCTCTGTTATACAGGTTGGTGCCTGTGTGACTGGAAGTTGGTGCTTCCATCCAGTTGGTGTTGTAACACTTAGGGAGTTGGTGCTTCCTTCTAGTGGATGCTAGAGAAACCAGGGAGTTGGTGCTTCCTTAGGTGCTAGAGAAAATAGAGAGTTGGTGCTCTCAGCAAGTTGCAACTTGCAAAACAGAGGTTGTAGCCTCATTATGAGTTGGTGCTCATAAGTATGATAATGTACAGAATGTAAAGATTGCTTATCATATAAAGAAGAAGAGGTTTTTACCCTTTAAGGGTTTCCTCAGGAAATATCCGTCTCTGTATATTTCATATGTGTGAATGATGTTGAATGTTCTATTGCTTACTTCCTTGCATTATTGTGATTTTCATTCAGTGCTCTGCAAAGAGTTTAAAATAAGCATAATTGTTTAACCTCGGTAACAACTGATTCACCCCCCCTCTCAGTTGTCCAACACTTTTTCTGCTTCATCTCCTAGGGTTAGGTTTTTGGATGTCTAGGGTTTTTGACATTCATGTTTATTGTAAAAAAAAATCCTTCAGGGCCTCATTGTAATCATCTTCTTGTGAATGAGCGCAATCATCACATCTCTTCTCAAAGATAAGCCACCACCATTCTAGCAAGCTTGTTTTCCACTGCATTTTACAGTTTCAACTTATTTCGTTATTGAATAGAAAACCAATTTTACTGTATATATGTTATTCTGTGTTAAGCATATTTTAATAATTTGTATTCATTTTGTTCTGCTCATAAAATCTGTATCAGTGGTATGAGTGATCTTCTCCTTGTCATCTTAATGCATGTCCCCAATGAGATCACGGTACAAAGAATTGGGTCTCGAGCTTGTTTCTCTTGAGGAAAAAATCTCTCGCATACCCAAACAACCTCTCATGGAAGGAGAAACAAAATATGACAGGACATGATATCCTTTCAAAATGTTGCTTAAGGAAGCCCTCACGCAACAGAGGAATGATGATTTATAGTTTCATGCAAATCCTTCGGCAGCTACAAACAAGAGACACATATTCCTCGAGTGTAGGAGCCTCCCACTTCAAGGTACAAATCAACATCGATATTCCTATATTTGAAGGTCATATAGGCATAGATGTTGTAGACAAGTGGTTGAATCTACTAGAAGGGTATTTTTCTGTCCATAACTTTTTGAATAGAGAAAAGATTACTTTTTCACTCCTCAAATCTGTTCCCCATGTCAAAGATTGGTGGGAAAATTTTTGTGAGAAAAAGGAAATAGAGGAACCCTCATTATTTACAGTCACGGCCACCTAGAAATCCTTCAAGGATGTTATTATGGAACAATACTACCCTGCCGAAAGTTATGACACTTGTATAAAAAATGGACCACACTGCGACAAGAAAGAGACCAATATGTGCCAGAGTTCACAAATATATTCCATACATTGCACATGATCCAAGTGGATATCGGTGGCCACCCATATTTTCCAACTTGCTCAAAACAATTTTCTGGCAATTTTGGCAATTTACTATTTTTAGCAGTTTTAACTTCCGAGGACATTTTGAGGGACTAAATGAAGGTTTTTCAGGATAAATCTTCTCAATCATATAAGAAGGAATGATCGATTCCCCAAAATGAATCGCCTCTACAATACCTTTCCAACAGGCTATCATACGCCTAAAATGGAGATCGTATGCAAAAGTTCTGACCTCGGGAAGTTGATGTACTAACTTACCCAGACGGGGCCCAAATGACTTTTGGCGCTTCATCTCCTAGGGTTAGTTTTTTGAATGTTTAGGGTTTTTGGCATTGTTGTTTGATGTAAAAAGGCCTTTAGAGCCTCATTGTAAGGATCTTCTTGCCAATGAGTGCAAGCGTCAAATCTCTTCTCAGAGATAAGCCGCCACCATTCAAGCAAGCTTGTTTCCACTACATTTTACAGTTTTAGCTTATTTACTTATTGAATAGAAAACCATTGTTACTATATCTTTGTTATTTTTTGTTAAGCACCTATTAATAATATGTAGTCATTTCGTTTTGTTTATAAAATCCAGATCAGTGGTATCAAAGTGGTCTACTCCTTGTCATCTTAATGCATGTCCCCAACAAGGTCGGAGTGCAAAGAGTTGGGTCTCGATCTTGTTTCTCTTGAGGACAAAAGATATCACATGCCCAAGCGACCTCTCATGGTAGGAGATAAATGAAATATGATGGGATGGGAGATCCTTTCAAACTCTTGATTGAGGAATCCCTCATGCAACAAAGGAACGAGAAGATGGATAGTTTCACGCAAATCCTTTAGCAGCTACCAACAGGCGACGCATGTTCTTTGAGCAGAGGCACCGCCCCCTTCAAGGTACAAATAAATTTCAATATTCCTATATTTGAAGGTCATATAGACACATATGTTGTAGGCAAGTGGTTGAATCTACTAGAAGGGTATTTTTCTGTCCATAACTTTTCGAATAGAGAAAATATTACTTTTGCACACCTCAAAGTTGTTCCCCATGTCAAAGATTGGTGGGAAAATTTCTTTGAGAAAAAGGAAATAGAGGAACCCTCATTATTTATAGCCAATACCACCTGGGAATCCTTCAGGGATTCTATTAAGGAACAATACTATCCTGTTAGAAGTTATGATGACATGTATACCAAATGGACCACATTGCGGAGAAAAAGAGACCAAGCAGTGTTAGATTTCACAAATATCTTCCATACCTTGCACACCAAGCTGGGTATCAAAGATTTGAAGCAACATCTGGTGCTCAAGTATCGTTATGCTCTACATAGATACATCCAGACTAAAATTGAATTTCTGGACATCTCATCCTTGGGTGCGGCCTATCGATATGTCGTCAAAATCGAGCAGAATCTCAAACAAAAGACGCGGAAATTTGGGCCTGGGAACCCCTCACAACAAAAGCCAGGAAAGGGAGGCCCCAACCCACAGAACAAAGGATAGAGAAAATATGGATAGTATCAGGACAAACAGTCCAAGCCACAAGAAAAGAAGGACGCCACAAAGACAAAGAAAGACACCAGGAAGTGGTGCGACTTCCATAAGAGCCCTTGGCATAACACTGTTGACTGCCGCTCAAAGCAGTCACTAGTGGCCGAAGTGAAAGCCTCTGAATCAGATGCGGGTTCTGACTCTAAGCTAGAACCAGAAAGGGGAAGATGGATCATTGACATGGAACCCAATGCCACCATTGCTACCACCAAGCTCCAACCTGGTGAACCAGACTAGCCAGAAGAACCTCATCTTAGTAGAGGTCGTCAAGCGACTGGCCCTACCGACAACACCGCACCCAAAACCCTACACCATCGGATGGATCCTCCAAGGAAGTGATCTCTGCATCAGCCAATAGTGTCGAATGTCATACAACATCAAGCCCTTCAAAGATGAGGTATTGTGTGATGTTGCTCCTCTCGAAGTTTGTGATGTTCTTTTGGGCCAACCTTATTTATGGAAACATCATATTGTATATGAGTCTAGGCCTCGTAGTGTTATTATTTCTTTGAATAGGAAATTGTATAGGATACCCGAGGCAGTCCCACCTAGTGTTATTTCCTTAATCTTTGCTAAGAAATGTAGGAAGGTCATCTCTCAGATGGGGAAGTTTGTCTTATTTGTGATTCTCTCTCAGAATAAGTGAAATATCACAGCCACATCCAGGGTCTCTGCGGCCGACCTCTCCACACAACAGAAGCAATTAGATAAGGTCATGGAAGAATACTCAGATATATTCTCCACACCTACCAGGGTACCTCTGCACTGCCAAGTCAAGTACCCCATCGATATGACCGCAAGCACACCGCTACCCAATGGGCCAGTATATCGCCGCTCTCTGTTAGAGAAGGAGGAGATCAAGTAATAGATCCAAGAACTACTCCATAAGGGGAAAATCCATCCTATCTCCTCACCTTGCGGGAGCCCAATCATGTTGGTACAAAAGAAATATGGAACCTGGTGACTCTGCACTGATTATCAGGCTTTGAATAAAATCATAGTTAGAAATTGGTACCCAATTCCCTGAATCGACGACCCCCTTGATCAACTCACGGGGGCCAAATACTTCAGTAAGATTGATCTGAAGTCTGGCTACCACCAGGTCCCGATAGAACAGACAGATGTATGGAAAACCACCTTCAATTCAAAGGAAGGCCTTTTCGAATGGTTGGTCATGCCCTTTGGTTTGAAAAATTATCCAGCCACTTTCACGAGGATGATGGACGATATCCTATGACTATTCACCAATAATTTCGTAGTGGTGTATCTGGATGACATTCTCATTTACAACAAGATTTGGGCCAAACACTTGCAACATATTCAGTAGGTTCTGCACACCCTGCGGTACCACAAGCTATATGCCAACTTGCAAAAATGCTCCTTTGGCATGGATAGGATCCATTACCTGGGCTACATCATTGATCAACATGTCATACATGTGGATCTAGCCAATATCCAAGTCATCCGTGACTGGCCAGCCCCAACCACACTCATTGAGCTTCAAAGCTTCTTGGGCCTTTCCAATTTCTACCACAGGTTCATGTTGGGATTCTCCCATATTGCATGGGCCCTCAGCCAAATAACCAGGGGTGGTGGTAAGGTGAAATGTGCATGGGTCCAGTCCCAACAACAAGTGTTTGAGGATTTGAAGCAATGCTTTTTCTCAACCCCAGTACTTTCACTACCAGACCTGCAACAACCCTTTGAGATTGAGACAGATGATTCAGAATATGTGGTGGGTGTCATTCTCACCTAGCACATCCACCCCATGGCATATCATAGTGAGACACTATTAGGTGTTTTCCATAAGTACCATACTTACGAAAAAGAAATGTACTCCATTGTGCAAGCTTGCCACCAATGGAGACATTACATTCTTGGGAAGGAGACAGTTATCCACACTGATCATAAGCCATTGCAGTTCATGTAGACACAAGGAAAATTGCAGAATTATCGCCATCAAAAGTGGTCCATGTACTTGTAGCAATTCCACCTCAACATTAGGTATAAAGCAGGAAGCACCAATCACGTCGTTGATTGCCTCAGCAGAATGCCAGTCGCGACACTCACCACGGTGCTAGACTATTTTGGCCATGAGACCTTTGGATGGCTCCAACTCTATGAGACAGATCCAGACTTCGCCACCACCTACCAAATGTTAGGTGAAAATACAGTTGTCGAAATTTTCCATCTCCAGGATGGGTTGTTGCGTCATCTGGGCCATATCTGTGTTCCATCAAGCAAGTGAGCAAAGCTAATATGGGAATCCCACTATAGTTGGGTGGAAAGACACTTTGACGTCGAAAAGACAATGGTGATGCTACATAAACATGTCTACTAGCCAAAACTTCAACAAGAGGTCAACAAGTATATCAGGTCTTGCACTACTTGTGTTATTTCCAAACCCACCATAAAGAAATAGGGCCTGTACACCCCTCTTCCTACTCTTGATAGGCCATGGGAATCAATCTCATTGGACTACATGTCAGGCCTACCATCCACCAAGAAGGTAAATGACTGTGTTTTTGTTGTTGTTGATCTCTTTTCTAAGATGGTGATTATGGTTGCTTTCAAGAAGAACATCACAACAGAGGCCACTGCCAAGCTATTCTTTGAATGAGTCTGGGTACATTTTGGAATCCCACAAACCATTTTCTCAGATCAGGATAGTCGATTTCTCAACACATTCTATTCAAGCCTCTGGTCACTGTTGGACACCAATATCACCAAATCCATGACCTTCCACCCCCAAATACATGGCCAAACCGAGTTCGTAAATTTAATGATTGTGCATATCCTTTGCATGTATAATTCAAAGCACCCTCGCGCATGGGATGAGAGCCTTCCCTATGTACAACACAACTACAACTGAGCCCTTCATAGCTCAACCAGCTACAACCCCTTTCAGGTGGGGTTGGGATTCCAACCATTGGGTCCCCTAGATGTTGCACTTCCCCTTGCGGTCACCTCGACCGACTCATATCCTACTCCAACTGAAGCTGACAAAGCCACCTGGTTCATTGAGTGGATCCAACACATCCACCAATAGGTTTAGGATATCAAACATAAGTCCAATGACAAGTACAAGAAATTCCATGATCAACATTAGGTGCCACATAAGTTTCAGGTGGGCAACAAAGTTTGGTTGCACTTGCAAAAAGAACGCCTTACAGAACCCCATAGAAATATTCACCCACTCCATTATGGGTTGTACACCATCACCTAGGCCATGGGGGATAATGATTTTGATCTCAACATTCCTCCTTTCCTTGGCATGCACCCAGTGTTCAACGTGGATCTCTTTCGCCCTTATTTCCCACCATTATTGGATACCTCAGACGTAGAAGAACAACTGACACCAATAGAGATAAACCCCAACTACATACAAAAAGAATCCAGTGATCATATTGTGGAAACACAGATCAAGGGCACTCGACAACAAAGGATCCATATTTATCGAGTTGTCAAAGCAGGGCAACTCTTGCACCAAGGCAAGTGGCTCACCCAGGGCCAAATTCAAAAAAAATTTCCTCATCTGATGGGGGAAATCAATGAAATGGATACCATTGCATATTAAGAATGGAGGATTGGTCTAGGTGGATATCAGTGGCCACCCATCTTTTCCAGCTAGCACAAAATAGTTTTCTGGCAATTTTGGCAATTTACTATTTTTAGCAGTTTTAACTTCCGGGACCATTTTGACGGCCTAAATGAAGGTTTTTATGGATTGATATTTTGAATGATATCTAAAGGAATGATTGAGCCCTCAAAACTAATATCTTCAATGATACCTTTCCAACAGGATATCATACGCCTAAAATGGAGATCGTATGCAAATGTTACGACCCCGGGAAGTTGATGTACTAACTTACCTAGACGGGGCCCACATGACTTTTGGAACTTCATCTCCTAGGGTTAGGTTTTTGGATGTCTAGGTTTTTGGGCATTCCTGTTTATTGTAAAAATTCCTTCAGAGCCTCATTGGAAGGATCTTCTTGCGAATGAGCGCAACCTTCACATCTCTTCTCAGAGATAAGCTGCCACCATTCCAGCAAGCTTGTTTCTACTGCATTTTACAGTTTCATCTTATTTCCTTATTGAATAGAAAACCAATTTTACTGTATCTCTGTTATTTTGTGTTAAGCACCTATTAATAATCTATAGTCATTTCTTTCTCCTCATAAAATCTGGATCAACGCACCAAGCTAGGTATCAAAGATTCAGAGCGACATCTAGTGCTCTGCATAGATACATCCAAACCGAAATGGAATTTATGGACATCTATTCCTTGGGCATGGCCTACAAATATGCCATAAAAATCGAGCAGAAGCTCAAACAAAAGACATAGAAATTTGGGCCTGGGAATGTTATCAGATAAATTGGTAGGTGCAGACACTAACAGATCTACTTAGATCCACCTGGATCTAGAACAAAACAGGACAGGACATGACTCTTTCCCTAATTTGCGGTCATTGAATCTACTACTAAGAAGGAATGAGTGACATACCTTTATATCACTTCCTTAGGTCTCAGTTGTTCTTGCTTCACTCCAGTGCTCTTGTGAAATCAGGTCCAAGACAACACAAACCAACCAAAGTAAAGATAGCAAAGTATATTCAATGTCAACCTATGCCTATGATCAAGGAGTTATGCAATAAAATAAGAGTGATTTTATGGGAAAGGGACATGCCACTGTATTATATTAAATGAAAGTAGAAGATACAACCAGATCGTCTTGATGTCGCAAGCTTCCTTTCAGTGACCCTTGGTTCCAACACACACCCTTTCTCTACACTTGCATGAAGAAGATCCAATACAACTTGATAGACCAAATAGAGTCTTCAAGATTCTATCCAAGCAGAGTTCTTCACACAATTCTTTCACCAATTCTTCATTCAATCTTGCTTAAACTTTTCCATGAGAAACCTTTCAATATATAGGAGAAGGAGAGATGGTTAAATGGATGAGGATGATCCCACTAATTCTGAAAAGTCAGTAGGATGCCAACCATGTGAATGCCAACTCATTTTCTAGACGATTCCCTTCTAGAACCTTCATGGCCTCTTCTCTTTTCCAAGCTTTGAAATAGGTTTGCACCCTACCTATAGAGCGGACTGCGAACAATTTGCACCCTAAGTTTGAGTTGCCTATGAGAACGAAGGATTTTCGCACCCTGTAATATAGGCAGCCTGCGAACTCATCTTAAAAATGTGTTTTTTGGAAGAAGACATCAGTCACTTTTCCCAGGAAAAAATTCCTTGTGGGAGCCTGAATACATCACTTGTAGAGACATCACCAGAGTGCCCAAAATCATGTGTAACAGAATGCCCCCCAAAGTATGAGGCCAGAACTTGTGACAACTGAAATACTTTGTAAAATGTGTGTGTGTGTGTCAGAAACAAGGAGCACACCTAATCAGAAAACTGTAAACATCCAAGCATCTGCAGAATATAATACCAGTTCTGAGGTAGGCATTCCCATGCTCAGATAAAAAATGAATGGAATCATAAACGTATTTCATGGAAACCAATCATACACTATGGATCCATGCCATCAAAATGCTACATAGCCACCAGTAATACACTATGGATCTATGTGAGAAGACTTGAATTAAGATGACATAGCCACATGAAATTCAAAGTGGATCTATGTGCCAATACAAATCATACATACTCCATCACAGCCTGGATAAAAAATATGAGACCCAAGGTATTCAATCCCGTCACCTAAAAGTACGAATCTATCCATGTGATTACATGTGATGAAGTTGAACATGGTAGAAACCACTTGATTACCGGTCATTGATGAAAACCATTAACAAGTGTGAGGGAAATCACCATTGATGTCAATGACTCCCAAGGTATCGAAGTACAATCCGAACAAATGTGAATGAATGAGATGAAGTCGAGCACTCGACAAAATTTCTCGATTAGGGATCAATGATATGAAACCCCTGTCAAAAGCGAAGAGACCTTCCATTAAGGCATGCAGGTTCCAAGGTACTAAATGATTTCTAAGTCTCATTTCCGGATAATGAGTTGGAGTCGACAGAACAAGACTCGTCACATGAGGGTCTTGTTGTATCCCCCGTCAATGACACTAAATAAGTAATATATTTCGAGGATGAAACAAAGTATGAATACGGGTTGAAATGGACACAGGGAAGGTTGACATAGTAAGAATGGACAACTGTAGATGGCCGACTCAATAGAGGGCTCGTGTGAACTTCTCTAGAACATATGAGAGACACAACCAAGGACTTGGTGTTAGAAAAACAGGACCGTGGAGCAATAAAATAAAACAAATGCGGAAACAAAACACAGAAGATACACAATACAATAGAGACACAGATTTATGTGGTTCACCTAGTGTGGGCTACGTCCACCAGAGAAATTGCCAGGTCCTTCCTTTATTATTATCCAACATATGAAGGGATACAACCTACAACAAACTCATTCTAACTTCCTCTTCTTTCTCTCACAGTCTCCTATCTCAGAATACAATATTCACCATCAACCATAGCCGCAATACATTTCCCTCATAAAAGAGGGTTGCCTTCTAGGGAAAAAAACCCAAACATAATCTCTACCATTAGATCTGTGACCTTATAATGAATGGTCCAAATTTACAATGAAATTACAATATACATTTACAAGGCAATTTTTCCTTCGGGGGCTTCGCCCCCGAACCCCTGCTGGGGGCCCGCTTTCCCCCAGAGCCCACAGCTGGGGGGATAGCCCGCTCAGACCCCATAGAGGGGGTACCCCCACTCTACACTCTCCCACATGGAAGAGTGTACATACTTCTGGGGTGTAAATACTTCATGGGGTATAAACACGGCTGAAAGCAAGGACCTCTGAATCAAGAAGATAATCAGGCTCCACAACCAACAATCTCCCACTTGGAGACTGATCTCAACAACTCCATCG